>JAECUM010017929.1:0-88550 GCA_016617855.1 Megalonaias nervosa | reverse complement strand
TATTTTTGACCGCTCCGGTGGCCTAGTGGTTAGAGCGTCCGCCTCGGATGCGGGAGGTCGTGGGTTCGATCCCCGGTCCAGTCATACCAAAGACTTACAAAAATGGTACTAACAGCTGCCTCGCTTGGCGCTAAGCATTAAGAGGTTAGTGTTAGGACTGGTCGGCCTGGTGTCAGGATAATGTGACTGGGTGGGACATCATGCTACATGTCTGCGGCGTGATGCCCCAGTGCTAGACATCACTATAAACTGCCACAGTGCAGACATCGTAGCGATATGACTGAAAAATTGTTAAAGCTACGTTAAAAATCATAATCACATCACATCACATCGAGTATTTTTCTATTTAAGAAATTAAAAACGTTTGCCTGGGTCCCCTAACCCCAGGCAAATTCATTGAAGCAATGCTCAGTGAGTCATTCATCGTTTTTATTATACAATCTTTGACATTTAACATTGATGGGTACAAATTTCTAGTATCTGAGGAGACATTCCTTTCCCAAACTGCAATAGTGAACATATGATATGCTAGTCTTGGTTAAATATAGAAATGAAGTTAATAGGATCCTTAGTAGAGGAAGAAAAGAGGAAAGAGAAAAATCTAAACAGAGCGACAAGTGATCCCTGAAAGAGGAAATAACAAAAATAGCCAAGATCGTTCAGTGTTGTTGAGGTAACAAGCTAAATGTGGAAAGAAATATTTTAAAAACAGACATTGTTGATGATCAATTCATCAAGAGTATTTTTGTGATTGTTGTTTGACTGCGAAAATAGGTGACCTATCGTTTTTGAATCTTCAAAACCCCCACCTCTTCAAAAGTAATATGACCAGTTTTCGTTTTACATGATCCTCTTCATGGAAATGGCATTAATGTGCTATCCAATCCTGCAGTAAACATTTGAGTAAGAAAAGACATACTAGTTTTCTGCTCGTCTTTGTACATATACGAAAAGCTCGAACTGTATAGAGAAAAATGTTGCTAAAAAAATAATAAGTCTTGGAAAGCCTTTAAAAATTGCACACGGTTAACAAGAATTATCTGGTCAAGATAGAACGAAGGATAAATGGGAGATAAATTTAATCATTTTAAAAAGAATGTACCTAAACTAAATGTCGAACTTAAAAGAAGCCATGGTGGAAAGAACACTTCAGTATAAGAAATTTTAAAAAGGTGCATTATAGTTATTTATAAGGTAGCTCATATTCGCTAAAACTGTGCTCTGCTATCCGACTTTTCCTCGTTCATTTTTTTGTATTTGTTTTAATACATATATCTTCGCTGATTTTGGACACTGCTTGATAATGGGTGGATCTAAACACAATCTCACAAGCTGTTATTATACCCTCCTTTAACGCAGAGGACAGTGTCAAAAATACTTCATCCACAAAACTCAATTCGCTTGATAGCCTGATTTGTTCTTTTTCCTGTTGCTCTCCGCTGTTCCCTGGCTTTCTTCAACAACCGCACATTTTGTTAATATAAATATTTACAACCACATGTTATGTGCTGCTGCGGGTCCATTTACTAAGAACTGTAGTGCATGGGTTGCACGCAGGGGTGTGCAACCACGCACGAATTGCCTTGCATCTGTCATCTTGTGGTTTGACTAATCAACACATCACTAGTTTGTGCATTTTGAGTGGCTTAAAACATAAAAAATATATTTGAACAAGTTTATAAACCATGCCATGGGATGCCAAGGACACGCAGAAAGCAGTTTCAGATAGTGAAAAACAAATACCATTTCAGAAGTCCCACCTTATTATTATTTGTGTACCAGTGGTGTGTGCTTTCCATTTGTAACAACCCCTTTCCCATCAACTCATGAAACTTTGAAACTGATTTATCACGGAACGTTATTGCAGCCATAAAAGGAAGTACCTGTCGATTTCCTAAGAAAATTGCGATCTGAGATCCCTCTTCTGTATGAACAGGTTTTCAGCCAGCATGTCTGCCTGTTACGTCAATTCTTTCATAATGTCATAATTAATTCAAAACGTCTTAATTCATAAGTAAATCTGATGATGTTTATTTCTGAACAATCTAAATAATATTGATTGTTCCCGTTTTGGGTGATTCCATAAACCCCTGAGGGAGAATGTGTTCTGGCAAATGAAAGATCAGGTTGTTATAATCAAATCCTGGTCTTCTGCGATCGGTGAGGTAGCACTGAAAGCATACGTAATGTAGTGGCCGACAATTATCTGATAGCTTAATCCTTTTATTCAGTTTTCTTTCATAAATTAGTCAGGTCGATGTAACCAACAATATGCATATCAGTTGCTGTAGAAGACGTATTCTGCAACCCAAAATAATCAGTAAAACAAAGCTAAGGAACTCATTTTACTCAGCTACCCTCCATGATCTGATGGGAAAAGTATATTTTTTGTTTGTGGGGGAGGTGGTAAATAATTTTGTTCCATATATCGTAAAGACATACTGCCTCAAGCCTTTCCACCCCTCTGATTATCCTTCCACAATGCTGCTTGCTTTTATTGTATGGAAAAATCCTTTGAAATCACAACTGTAGCTTTCCTATGAGATTTACGTTCTTGTTCACATCTTTTATTATGTGTGCAAAGATGGTTCAAAAACAGGATAGTAGTCGGAAAGGGAATCTAGAAATAAAACCAGATGTCGATCATATTTTTTCTTATAATAGTACTCAGTTTCTCTTTTAAATCAGTCGGTTTGATTTATTCTGTGGTTCTGCCGTGAAACATAAGCTGCAATTTCAACTGATCCATCTGAAAAAGTCAGTCAATGTCAAGACTATCAGAAGGGAAGTTACAATGTAATTTGTATCAAAAGAAAATTGCTATCATCATGAACGTTTTCAGGTATTGTAAGTTTCGCTGTAATGTTTGTAGACTTCAATTCCATGTTTCCTATCTTCTACTTCTCTTTGACAATGTGTAAAAGCTCAAAATTAAAACATATCCAGCTGAGATATCTTTTTATTGAATAGAAATCTAACCAGTACTCATTTTGGGTTTAGCTGTATAATCGTCCAAATGTTTCCGCCAATAAACGAATATCAGTTTCAAATCAATCAAGAGGTAGAAAACCAGATCATGGTGGCTCATTCAGCACACGTGGCAGGTCTGGCCCAATCACGCTGCTATATACAAATTCCAGTCAGTTTGTTTTTCTGGTAATTCACTGGTATGATGGGTATCAACAGACGTCACACAAGGACTAGAACCGCTCAAGATAATTTTCTTTATAAAGATTGTTTGCTTGCAGATACAAATATTTACACACGCACATCTTCACCATATGATTATAAAGTCTGTAAAACATCATGCAGAAATGATAGAACCAAATTCCAACTTATTAAAAACGGAAATGGATGCTTAGAAATATATCATTGATATGAGGAAAATCATCCCAACATGCTACAGTATTTTTAGACACATTTATATCACTGGTTACTTTGTTAGGCCAAGTGTAGGTTAAAGAGTGGTGGTCGCGATATTCAAGGACTGGGTCTTCCGGAGAGTTAAACACAATTATAGCACGTCGAGATTATTTTTCTAAATAATGTTCAAAGATTCCGTCTATGTTGAAGTGAATTTTTAAATTGCCTTTAATTGCATTTATGTGTTTATATGAGCTAAATCTAAAAAATGTCGTCGAGTCTCACATACGAAAAGATTTATGGTTTCCCTAAAAATAAATAAATTAAACTGCTTTTAAAACAATTTAATTTGAGTAAGCTAATGTTTTTAATAAATTGATCCGTTTTCTGATGAAAGTTATCTTAGCAACTTTAGTAGCGTGTATTATTACTGAGCAGCTTCAGGCTTAAATAAACGACACGTAAAATGTTAAATAAAACGTTGAAATAATTTGTGTTATTACTATAAGATTAAAAAACGATGAATATTTTTTTGTTTTAAGAATATAATCAAAAGGTGTTTGACTATATATTGTGCCCTCGTTCATGTGGCGTGAAAGGACCTCGTAAGCTCGGGCATCCAGCGTCACGCCACCCCGGGTCCATTAATTTTCAATACTCAATTAATGAATGCTGCACATCTGTAATAAAACATCATGACGTCATAATTGACTAAATAACTTTCACTTAATTCGTTTCAGAATATTTATTGGCGGTGAAGGGGTTGTTTTTGTTTGGGTTTTTTTAAAGGTATTATTTCTAATTTGTTAACGTAACCAGGCATTTGTTTCCATTTCAAATGCAATTGATTAAACTTGTGAAACAATTCAAAACTTTGACTCCACAAGGTTAGCATATAAATATTTACTGATATGAACACTGCTTATGCACAAAGATAACCATAGAATGTTTGGCACTTTATCCTGATTGCTTTTGGACTAACTAATCCACTTCATCTGTGTCGTTAAACACAAAACTAAAACAAAAAATAAACAAGGCACGAACCAATTATCAAAAATTGCATTAACATTACTGCATATATTAAAGGTATCAATGCCTAACGTTAAAAAGAATTTTAGTTACAGATTCATGTTTAATCCACTCATGAATAAATAGCCCGAACTTTATCGACAAAACTGCAAAAACAACATTTTTTTAAAACTGATTTTATATTCACGGTTACATACCAAAAAATATTTTTCTTCGTGACCTTCACCAGTAGTAAGGGAAAGTGTTGGTTCTAGCCCAGAGACCCCTAAAACCCACCAAACAAGTACAGATCGACCACCTCGTCAACACCCCATGATCACTATCTTATCGATGACAAAAACATATGATGTATCATCATCAATGTCATCATCATTTGAGAACTATCTTATATGACAAATATTCGATGACCGTACTTGTTTGGGGGTTTTAGGGCTCTCTGAGCTATAACCAACACTGACCCTTACTACTGAAGATTTCATTAAGATTATTTATAAAGTTCGCATAAAATTTCATACCCTATCATTATCATACTTTCTTTGATAATTATTTTCATACCTGCTGACTCTCATTGGTAAAATATCTGTTAACATACTTCTAGCTCAAGGACCTCTCCCCACCCCTAAACAAATATAAATACCGCCTCAGAGATGACCCGATCAGGCAAAAGATAGGGAATTTCTAATGGATTTTCCAGAATGTTCTAGAATCAGGTAAAGATAGGTATTTCCAATGGATTTTCCAGAATAACTCAATCACGTGATTTTCTAGAATGTTCTAGAATCAGGAAAGATAGGGAATTTCCTGAATGACTCAATCAGGTAAATGATAGGGAATTTCCAAATGGATTTTCCAGAATAACACTATAAAGGCAGTCAAAATTTTCTTAGTGGTCATTGCACTGCTACACTTTCAAGAGGACATCTTCACCGAGCGAAACAGGTAAGTGAAAATTTTCAAACATTATTTCTAAAGTTTAGACAAAATTTCATACCCTATCATTATCATACTTTTTTTGATAATCTTTTTCATACCTGCTGACTCTCATTGGCAGAATATCTGTTAACATACTGTCAATAATACGAAACTCGCGTATTAAATTGTACATATAATATTTTACACCTCGTAAGTAAGATCGTATCTGATCAAGTAATTTTTTGTAAGTTATACTAGCTGTTTTGCAGGCATTTTTTTAGTCACAAGTCGAGGTTCAATTTTTTTACACGCTGTTGCAAGAGAAACACCAACGCCTGATATTATTAACAAAAACGGATTTAATGATGCTCCACTTGAAATTATACCAGAGCTAGTCATTAGCAGTAGTAAATATGATATTATCCGAAGTATTTTGCTATAGTATTTATAACATTCTTTTGCACACCAGAGATTTTTATGATAAAATTTGTGATATTTTACTAGTGCGTCAACATCTTGTTTTCGAATTTCTTCTGAAATGTAATTGAAATCGACGATTTGTTTTTTCATTATACAATATTTTATACAAAGACAAAAGTTCTAGTGCCAGCAATCGAATCGAGAAACTCGCGGAATTTATTATTTTTAGGATCAGCTATAAACTTTCTATATTTATCATAAACATCTGACGAAGTATCATCATATCGTTTATCTGTTAGTACATATTGTTTCTTTAACCAAGCGTACGAATCAAAACTATTTCCTACTTCACTCTCATACAAATCTGTTTTATCCACAAAATTACTGTAATCGATTTCTGTTTCATCAATATACCCTAAAACTAAACTCAACTGATCTAACATGAAATTTTTGAGAACAAGATGTTGTCTGATAATTGCATATGCGACTATGAAATTTGCTAACATTAATTTCTTAAGCTGATCTAGTTCAATTGTAGGAAGACCAACAGCAGAAAATACTTTTAGCATCACTTTCTCATACGGCTTTGTGAGTATTGTTTTAAGTTCGTTGTAATAATTCCGTAATGACAATTGTCTAGAGTATTGTAATGATGGGAGTGGAACATCATCTTCTTCACTTATATCATAATAAGAATCAGACTTTACTTCCAACTTTGTTTGATCGACTTCTTCAAAAAACTTTTTTCGCTCATCATCACTATGATTACTAATTTCATCGTCTAAACTTTTGATTATCTTTAGAGACTTGTTAACAATGATCGGATCAAATTCTGGGTCTTTTTTACGTATCATTGGCAAAATTGCTTTTGCGTATACTTTATTAATTAACTCTGCGTCTGACGTCGTAGTAACGATTTTAACCAAGGTTTCTTTGTCATGGTAGTACATACCGAGATGTTTTAAAATATATCGTTTTGAAAAACCATTATATAAATCTCTACTTCTTTTTATTTTCATTTTTTTATTTTCCACTAGTTTGTCAAGACGAGTATGATTTTTGTTTATTCGTCTTTCTTCTAGTGTTCTTCCACTATAAACTCATGCTTTTATTAAATCTGATTTTATTATCAAATCTATGTTAGACCAATCAAGCTCGAGTAATATTTTTTTAAATATAATTTCAACTTGTTTTTGTTCTTCTAGACAATCATCAGGATGACAGTATCTGCTTATAATATCAAAGTTTTCTATTGCTCTTTTCAGTTGTGGTCCTCGCATATATATAACGCGAACAAAATTAGCAAAATCTGCTGGAAATGTTGGATTATTTAATGATTCGATGTTAAGTTTTTTCAAACTTTGTAACATTTTTGCTATTTCATTAACGGCTCCAACATCTATTTTAGGATTTAAAAAATTATCATAAAATTCTTTCGCGATGGTTATAATTGGTGGTTCTGACATTATTTTATAGCATTAGATTAAATTTGATCATCAAGTGTATATATTTGAAATGCTGTTAGTCCTGGAAATGGATACTCAGCAGCTAAAACATTAACTCGAAAATATAAGTACTTGTTAACAGTGTTTTCTGTTCGGATTGTAAAATATTGTGTTGCTGAAATGTAAATGTCTGTTGTACTATACAATGTTGTACAGTTGATATCGTCATTTGATCCTTCCAATCGCCAATTATAAATTCGACCAATACTAGAGTTTAATCGGCCTCGCAAATGAAATTGCCAAATAGCAACTGCAATGGGACATTTAATTTTAATCCAAAAGTTTTCAACTTCTCCGTTAGTCGTCCACTCCTGTCTATCAGAGAAAGCGTAATAAGGATAATTTTCAAGATAATATGTTGATGCGCTTACCTCAAACCCAACTCGATTGTCACTTGCTTTATAAAGTGTTGGAATGTACCACCACCATATACACTGTCAACATATGCCTTATTTGTCAGATCGTTAGGGTTAACTGGAACGTAAGTCGTCATTATCTTGTTGCCTTTCATGTTTATATTCCCTGACATCGGTCCACGGGATTTCTTAAAATATGGGTTAAGTTCTTCTTTTAGCTGAGCATAACTAATAGCATCAGTGTTATCAGATGGTGAGGTTGTTGGTAATTCAGTTATTTTTTAATTTAACATGGACAGGTCACCTGTCATTGTATCACCGGCTTTGTTAAGTTTATTATCGTCAACGGATTTTAGTTGTGCATAACTTACCGCTTGCGTTTGATTTAAGTTTTCTGGCGGATATGCAGTCTCTAAATTTATAATTTTTTTCCCTGACATGTTGATATTACCTGTAACTGTCCCACCTATTTTATCAAGTTTATTATCATCAACATACTTTAACTGCAAATAACTTACCGCTTGAGTTTGATTTAAGTTTGCTAGTGGATACCCGGTCTCCAAATTTATAAAAAAAATTTCCTGACATATCTAAGTTACCGCTTAAAGTTCCTCCTGTCAATGATAGTTTATTATTGTCGACTAATTTAAGTTGTGCATAACTAACAGCTTGTGTATTAACGACATTTATTGGTGGATACGCTGTTTCTAAATCTAGTACTCGTTGATTTGACATAAACAGGTTTCCTGTCATTGTGTCGCCGGATTTTTTCAGGTAACCTGATAAATCAACCTTACCATCTGTTATTGTTGTACTTTCAGTTTTTGACGTTGAATCTCCTACTAATGTTCCAAATTTTGTATAATAGCTCATTATTTATTTATCGTCTGACAATTTTTTTATATTACATAAAATTATATAACAACGATGGCAAAATCGTCGATATTAAACTTTGATACAGAGCGGTTGGTGAAACATAAACATAACAACGAACTTCCAGATTGTCATTATCTTATTGTTGGGCGAACTGGATCGGGAAAAACAAATTTGCTAATGAACTTGCTTCTTGGTGATAATTTTAACTACGATCGAGTTTATATTTATACAATTAATCCACATCAAGATAAGTACGATCTACTAAGCAAATACAATGACAAACTTCGTGATGATCTTGATGCTGGTGAAGATTTTTTTATAATCAAACAACCGGAAGATCTTATTCCAATTAATCAACTTGATTCAGATGAACATAAGATAGTAGTATTTGACGATATTCCGCTAAATAATACGGAGATGAACAAAATAAGATCGTATTTTTCACTGTCGCGAAATAAGAAATGTAATTCTGTTTATCTCGCCCAAGGTTTTTATAATGTTGACAGATTTATTCGGCGAAATACCGGTTGTTTTATATTATTTCCAGGACTGGACAATGTTGACGTTAGAAATATCGCGAACGAGCAATGTGGCGATGTAACAAAAGATAAATTTATCGAATTATATCATAAACCTACAAAAGATAAATATAACTTTTTCTTATTTGATAAACTTACAAATGATCCAACTAAAATGTTTCACGGTTGTATTGACATTTGCTTGCAGTAATGTGTTTTCCACATCTTAAAATTTAATAAAATTTATATATAATTATTATGGATAAACGAGCAAAATATAGAAAACATACAGAAGATCTGAAAAAAACTTGCTCAATCTCAAGCAATATTTAAGCAAAAAGTACAGCAAGCACGACGTGGACAAGTAACTGCTGCAGAAACAACAGCTACGATTCTCAAACCAGTTACTGAAGCATTACTTGGAAAACAACCTGAAACTAAACCACTATCAGAAGAAGAACTTAAGCAACTACAGGAAAAAGGTTTGGTTGGATTAGTTAAAGAACAACAAGAAGCAGCTGCTGCAAAAATTGTTGCTAGATCTGACGAGGAAAAAAGAATGTTGGCTGAGGCACTTGTAGGGAATATTGCTGCAACGAACATGATGTGGTTTAAAGATACTGGAACTGGTGGTGCAGGTGTTGTTGCATCAGTTGAAATTTTATCAAGATTAATACCTATTCTAAATGCTGGAGCTGATGCCGCTGCAAGTGCTGCAAATGTAAGAAATTTTCTTATTGCTAATGCTGCTTCGCTAGGTATAGCCGCACCAGCTGTAGACGCTAACGCAGACGCTACAAGACTTTCACTTAATGCTGCTTGTAATAATCTTGGCTTAAATCAAGTAGATGCAGTGCAGACGGCACTGTAATGTTAGAACATGTTAATAACATAATTGCTCATAGCAGAAGAAATATACGTTACAATGAAGGCTATATCAGAAGAAAGACACTTGCAGAAGGATCACGTCAAATTACAATGATGCTGCCATTGAGTACAATATTTGGATTTTGTCGCGATTACGATAAAGTATTTCGTGGAGTTAAACATACACTTATTTTAGATCGGGCAGAACAAAACGACTGCCTGTTTAGGTCAGGCGGAGCTGATGTACAATTTATCATAAACAAACTTGCGCTATGGATGCCGCGTATAAAGCCGTCGGTCACTAAAATGTCGGAATTAAATAATATGCTTGAAAACCGTACAAACAAAATTTATTTTCAGCAACATAAAATATATCAAACAGCAGTTACAAATACTACAGACTACACATGGCGAGTCACAACAACATCAAACGAACAACTGCCGAGGCAATTATTTGTTGTATTTCAACAGCAAGCGCGACGTGGTAACCAACAACAAAATAATCCGATATTTGATAATGCTAATGTCAGACAAATATATGCTAGACAATATTCGAAGCAATATCCAGAACGAGCGATAGAATGTAATTTTGCAGACGATGCTAATAAAAATATTACTCGACCTTACATGTATCTGCTCGACACAGTGCAAAAATATCAGGATGTTGAAGATGGATCTCAGGTATCAGTAGAGGAATTTCGTACACTTTATCCAATATTTTATTTTGATGTTAGTAAACATAGCGAGCGAGCAGTTGATTCGATAGCTGATATTGAAATTACCTGGACACTCGGAGAAGTTCCAGCAGCGCAGTTGTACGTGTACGCGCTAGTGATCAGCGACAGATTTATCACGATTGATTCTGTTGGAGGCAAAATGACAGTCAAAGTTTAAAAATTACTAGTAATTTTGCAAGTTTGAACAAACTTTGAGTTTAATATATAATCGTTATATAAGATGATAAAATATATTGTAAAAGAAATATATTTGACTGATGGTCAAGTTAAAAAATTAGCAGCTGCTGTTGCAAAGCAGAGACAGGTATCATTAAAAATCAACCCTAACATTTCCAAGGGTATTTTAAACAAAATTAATGTTGACAAAAAAACAAGTAAACAGGTACGATCGTAAAAAAACCTTTTGTTTTAAATTTAAGTGCTGCACAAATAACAGCGATGTCAAAACAAGGTGGTTTCGTCGGTCCGGCACTATCCGTATTAGCTAGCTCAATAATACCAAAAATTTTACCTATACTAGGAACGCTTGGACTAACAGCAGTGTCTAGAGCAATATCTGGCGCAACGAAAAAAGCAGTTGAAGGTCGTGGAATTGTTGGCAGTGGTATAAAGAAAATAGTCTAAAGATAAATTTTATGTGATTGATAAATATAATGCCACAACGAAGAAAACAGCAACAAAAAAAAAGAAAACAACGAAACGCCGGCGGACGAAACAAGGAGGATTTCTTCCAATAGCTCCACTTTCAGCAGGACTAGTGGGAAGTATACTACCAAATCTGCTAGGAATAGGAGGACGTGGACTAACATTGCCGGGAACACGGCCACTCCGCTGAGTAACTTTGATATACTTGATAAGTTAGGATCGGTTCCCAGATTTCACGGAGTTTATTCTAAAGATGAACTCAACACCTTCGGTGTCGCAGCTGGTGATTCGTGTGTGATAAATATACAAGATTTCAATGACGGATCTGGTACACATTGGGTAGCAGTTTATACTAACAATTACTTTGACTCGTTTGGACTTCCTCCGAGCGACGCAATAAAAAAATTTATAAACAAAAAATATAAAATAATATATTATTCGTCCAATCAACTTCAACCTGTTGGAACTTCTGCTTGCGGATATTATTGCATATGTTCATTAAACAAATGTCCCAATCACCTGGCAACGTCAGGGAATTTAATTTTTAAAGTTTATTTTACAGTTTGACAAGCAACCTTCTCGCGCTAATGATGAGATTGCAATAAATTTTTGTAAAGCTATCTAAAGCTTGCAATTAATTTTATCTAAACTTATGTATATAATAATGTCAACATAATGTCTCAAATGTAAAACTAAAACAGAAAATATCAATGAAACAACAGAAAAAACAAAAAACAACAGGACGATGCTGAAAAGTATTTGTGGAATCTGTGGAAAAAGAAAAAGTATGTTTTTAAAGAAATTATCCGGAGCTGGTTGCCCTGACATTGTCAGAGACGTTATTTTAGTAGATGATTAACTGACTGTCTCTGACTAAGATAAGTACCCACTGGTTTTTATTTTTTGGTCCGATTTTTTCATTTTTTGAGGGTCAAAACCCCAGCACTTTTCAATATAAATTTTCGCATTTTTTGATAATTTTACTTTTTTTAATCCAAATTTTGCTGATTTTTTCATAAATTTTGCTGGTTTTTGAGAAAATATTGAAAAACATGAAAATTTATATTGAAAAGTGCTTGGGTTTTGACCCTCAAAAAACGAAAAATTCGGACCAAAAAATCGCTAAAAAAACAGGCAAAATGGTCGAAAAAAACGTCAGAATTTGACTAAAAACAGGTAAAATTTAATTTTTCAGAAATATTTTTAGATTTATAATAAAATTATTATTTTCTGAAAAATATTTTAGTAGATGATTAAAAAATAATGATATGCAACTGCGATTCTGACAAAGATTTATGTCTTGAGCAAAATAAAATTGTCACATACTGTCAACGTTGTGACAACAGAGAAATAATTGGAACAGGTATAGACATACATAAATTGATTGGCAAATTACCGAAACCAAAAGGCGGCTGGACATTGCCAGGTCATAAATATACTGGACCTTATAATCCGCTTGATAAACAACTAGATGAAAATGATAATCCGCTGTCAGGACAAGAGCCTTACAATCAAGTTGATGCAATAGCAATGCGTCATGACATTTGTTATCGTGACATTGAACGCCCTGATAACGTTCGTGTAGAAAACTCAAAATCAGACTGCGATAAAGTAATGTTAGACGAACTTCGTGATATGAACCCGATAAATATGCGAGAACGTTTTGATAGAAGGCTGGTACAGGGTTTTATTGGAGCAAAATATAAATTAGGACTCGGAAAGGAATTGTATGATGATCTTGCAGCGAAGACGCTAGCGTCTCAGCTACACAAACCTAAAAAAAAAATAGTTTACGCGACGTAAAGTTGTTGCAAATG
The DNA here is from genome assembly GCA_016617855.1 of Megalonaias nervosa. Lineage (NCBI taxonomy): Eukaryota > Metazoa > Mollusca > Bivalvia > Unionida > Unionidae > Megalonaias > Megalonaias nervosa. Next base: position 75,505 of record JAECUM010017929.1, on the reverse strand, counting down.
CCGTTGATGATATCTGGGCGATAGATTTAGTAGATGTGTCAAATCTAGCTCAGTTTAATGATAATAAGAAATATTTGTTTAATGTTGTAGATATTTTTAGCAAATATGCTTTTAGTGTTCCAGTTTCGGATAAAACAGGAACGTCGATAACTGATGCGCTAAAACAAATAATAACAACTACAGAAAGAAAACCGAACAGAATCTGGACCGATCACGGAGCAGAATTTTTCAATCAAAAGTTCGAGCATGTTTTTAGAACAAAATAATATCAAAAAGTATGTTACAGGAAACGAAGGTAAAAGCGTTGTCGTCGAGCAATTTAATCGCACGCTAAACGAAAAAATACATAAATATTTGACAGCTAAAAACTCAAACAGATATGTCGATGAGCTTCCGCAGATAATTGACGAATATAATAACACGAAACACCGAACCACTAAACTGTCGCCAAACGACGCAATTAAAAATCCAATATTAGCAAACGAGAATATGTACCGCAGACATAAATTTAAAGTGGGTGATAAAGCTAGAATTTCTCTGACGAAAAAAATATTTGAAAAAGGATTTACTGCAAACTGGAGTGAAGAAGTATTTTTTGTTGATAAAGTACTTTTAACAATACCCGTAACATACGCGTTAAAAAATTTATTAGGTGAACCTATAAATGGCAGTTTTTACGAGCAGGAACTTTAGAAAACTGAACAAGATGTTTTCGATATCGAAAAAGTTATCCGAAAACGCGGCGACAAAAGTTTAGTTAAGTGGCGTGGGTATAGCGATAAATTTAATAGTTGGATCCCAACTAAGTCAATGCAAAATTATTTATAACGTTATTGTAAATTTGTTCGTACTGTACAAGTACAGATTTACATTTGATAGTTTTACATAACGAAATTAAATGTAATTTTCTTTCATTATCAACTGGCATCAAATTGAATATCTTAGCAAAAATAAAATTATATTTTATGCTCCTTCGCTGGTCAGTTATTTTTAGATTTAAAAACGGTTTGATAAGCTGCCAAAATATTTGTTGTTCGGCAACAGTAAAATTAAATTGTATTATTTTTTTAGCAATGTGATACTTAACATTATATCGTCCAGTTGTTAGTCTGCTGTAATTTTTTCTGTCAGCGACAGTAACTACTTCATCTTTATCGTCAGATTCGTTGTTGTACAAAATATCATCTTCGCTATAACTAGCAGATTTGTTTATATCAGTAGAGATTAAATTGTTGTTGGTGATTGTGTTGTTGGCGACTTCATTGCTGGGGATATATTCTTCCTAATATATTTCAGCAAGTCGTTTCATTAAATCCATATTATAATATACTTTTATCTAATTCATAAAAATAATGACCAGCGAAACGAAATCTCCCGATGTAAAATATCATCAAAAAGTTAATATATTAAATTATAAGGAACTGGCTGAGGCAGTTCGAAAATGTCTGTCGGGTTATAATGCATATTCTGTTGACGTTATTGTAATGCCTGGCGAAAATGATAGAATATTACTAACAGCAGCAGAAAAAAATTAACTTAATGATAGTGCTTTTATAACATTAAAATTTGATCGCGATGATGTTTTGATGTTTGCTCATAGCTGTCTTACTAAGACAGAATTACGAAATATAATTAATCATCATATTTGAAACTAAATCTATCAAATGTGGATGTTGACGTTGCTGTTTTAGTTTTGCCGTCGGCGACGTCTGTTACTCTCTGTGGATGAATTTTAAGATGCTTTGCGGGAGCTGATATTGATTTAAATTTCATTTCTTCTCTAGTCTCAATATTGACTGAAACGACTGATCTTTTAGGGTTCTTGAAATTATTACCACCACCAATTCCTCTTTTGGTGTTTTCTTTTGGTGTAACTAAATCAAAATTTTCAATGCGATTGTCGGATTTGCTGTTGATGTGGTCGATAACTAAATTATTTGCAATAGCACCATTAAACGTTTCATAAATAAAGCGATGAGATTGATAATGAACTTGATCTGTTTTAATTCCACGTATCGTCACCTTCAAATATCCACTATTTTGCAAATTACCTAATACTTTTTTGTTTTTCTATTTCTAATAATACCGCGATCGTTAGCCTCATATAAATCAAATACCGGATGAGGTTGATACTCATCTTGTAAAGCTAAATTTTCAATATTATCATCACTAATCGAGTCATTTACTCTATATACTCGTTGTTCTTCTGGAATATTATCGCAGAACAAAGCATAAATAAAATCTTTTCTAAACATTTCAGTCATATCTGTCTCATCACCTTTAACTGAAATTATCATTCCAGCTGGTGTTGGTCTACCAATAGATTTTTTAGATTTTATGTTAATAACCGAACCCAATGCATTTCCAGCATAAAAGTTGTACTTCGGGTGAACGTGATATGATTCTTGCTCTTCCGTTGTCAGTCTCATATATCTCAGAATTTCTGTCATTATATTATAAGGATTTTATATCTCTAATTGATTTTTCAACTGGCGTGCGGTGAGTTATCGATCGAACAATTAATTAGAGATATAATATTACATTATATATATATAGCAATGCTAAAATTACGTGATATAGCCAAGAAGAGCCTTATGGGAGAACCTGAAAAAATAGCGACTGCCTTTACAGGATTTGACAACAGTTATCGGTTCGATAAATAAATCGTACTGGTAAATTTCACTGCAACAAATCTCTATCATTTGCTAGAGCCAACTGTAAAACGTGAACTTGAAAAACATAAAGGTCTAAGAATATTAGTGCAATATCACGTTATATTTTCAAAGCTACTTGTGAAGGAAGAATCGACTGACAAGGAAATTGCAGATCCTTACATTAATGCAAAATCAAGGCGTGTTCTGCTTGGGACTGATCTTTTGTCACTAGCTGATGAAATACACCAGGAAATCTGGAAAAAGATAGAAGAATTTACCGAATCGGGTTCGGGTTGGAAGTTTGAAATTATTACGGAAATTTTATTTCACACAATAAAATATAACGTATTACGAGGTAGTTCGTATACTGACCTGCCACAAAAAATAAAAAATAAAAAATGTTGTATAAACGTCAAAAACGCTGATAACAGATGTTTTCAGTGGGCTATTCTTTCTGCGCTATTTCCAGCAGAAAAACACGCTGATCGCGTTGATAAGTATTTTAGCCACGTATCAAAATTAAATTTTAATGGCATCGACTTTCCAGTTGCAGAAAATCAAATACCAAAGTTTGAAAAGCAAAATAATGTTTCAAAAAATGTTTTCGGACTAGATGAAAAAGAAAACGTCTATCCGAGATATATTTCAGAAAAAGCTTCACAATCGACAATAAACTTGCTGTTTTATAAGAATCATCACGTTTGGATTAAAAACTTTAATGGACTAGTTGGCAGACAGTATAATAAACGAAATAATAAAACGTTCTTCTGTTATCGCTGCTTGCACGGTTGTACAGACAATGAAACATTACAAAAGCATTTGCAGTACTGTAGTGACGTACAACGAATAACAATGCCGTCCAAAGAAAATAGTTTATTGCAGTTTGTCAATCACAATCACAAACTAAAAATTCCTTTCGTTATATACCCTGATTTCGAATGCTTACTTCAGCCTGTACTTGGCGTAGAAAATAATCCTGACCAATCGAGTACAAGAAAAGCTCAAAATCATGTTCCATGTGGAGTGGCGTACAAAAATAGTTTGCTGTGCTGATTCGAGCTTATCCAAACCAATCAAATTATATCGCGGTAAAAATCCAGCTGTTTGGCTTCTCAAGAAGTTAATTAGCGAAGTTGATGATACATTTAATCGCTTAAAAAGAATAACTCCAATGATAAAACTGACATCTCAACAAGAATCCGATCACGAGCAAGCGGAATTTTGTCATATTTGTGAAAAAGCTTTTAACTCGCCTGATAATAAAAAAGTACGTGACCATTGTCATTTGACCGGGCAATATCGTGGAGCGGCTCAATGTAAGTGTAATTTAAAATTTCACGCTCCAAATTTTATTCCGGTTGTTCTTCACAACTTCCGAGGATATGATAGCCATATTATCGTAGAAGCTTTTGGTGATCCTGACATAATATCTCGTTTAAAACTTGATAACGTAATCAAATGCATTCCAAATAATTTTGAAAAGTATATATCAGTTACTTTAGGTAAGTTGCGTTTTATTGACAGCCTACAGTTTATGGCAGCATCATTAGATGAGCTAGTGAAAGGTTGTAGCGAGTTTGATAACCTACGAGACTGTTTTGGAGATAAATTTAATCTACTGACTAAAAAAGGAGTATTTCCGTACGAGTATCTCGATGATTGGAGTAAATTTAATGAAACGTCTTTACCTGACAAGGATAAATTTTATTCACAACTCAAAAATGAAAGTATAACCGATGACGAGTACAAATATGCACAAGATATTTGGAATAAATTTAGTTGTAAAACATTTGGTGATTATCATGATTTATATTTGAAAACAGATGTATTACTACTAGCAGATGTTTTTGAAAGTTTTCGTCGAGAAAGCTACAGCAATTATGGACTAGATCCTTGTTGGTATTATTCTGCTCCCGGGCTGTCATGGGACGCTCTGTTAAAGTTTAGTAAAGTAAGGTTAGAATTACTGACTGACGTTGATATGTTTAATTTTATCGAAAAAGGTATCCGAGGCAGTATTAGCGTTATAACAAAGAAATATTCTGAAGCAAACAACAAATACCTAAAAGAATACAATCCTAAACTTCCTTCGAAGTATATAATTTATCTAGACTGTAATAATTTATATGGTTATTCTATGGCCGAACCAATGCCCTTTGGTGGATTTCGTTGGATTACATCTGAACAATTTTTATCGGAGATAGAAAAAAAGATACCCGACGATGTTTCGTATTTCGTCGAAGTTGATCTCGATTGTCCTATTTCGCTACATAATTTACACAACGATTATCCTTTCTGTGCAGAATCGATGATAATTAATTATAGTATGTTATCTCAAGAACAACAAGCGATAGCATCACCAAGACAAAATTCTATGGTAAAAAAACTAGTACCAAATTTACTCGATAAGAAAAATTATGTTTTGCAATTATAAAGTTTTAAAACAAGCAATAGACGCCGGTCTCGTGTGGAGGAAAGTTCATAGAGTTTTAAAGTTTAATCAGTCGCCGTGGATGAGAAGTTATATTAACTCAAACACTTCGAGAAGAGCTGTAGCGAAAACCGATTTGGAAAAAAACTTCTTTAAACTTATGAACAATTCCGTTTTTGGTAAGACGATGGAAAATATTAGAAAACGAGTAAATATCCAGCTAGTTAATGATATCAATCGCAGAAATAAACTTGTGTCGGACGATGATTTTGTTAGCATGAAAATTTTTAATGAAAATCTTGTCGCGATACAAAGAAGAAAAACAAATCTAAAACTAAACAAGCCTATTTACGTTGGAGCTTCGTGTTAGATTTATCGAAGTGGCTCATGTACGATTTTCATTATAATTTTGTTAAAAATCAGTGGCCGTCAAGTAGACTACTGTTTACTGATACCGACTCGCTCTTGTATGAAATCAAATGTGAGGACTTCTATCAGGATATATACGATAATCGACATCTGTTTGATCTTTCCGATTACCCTCGTGACAGTAAATTTCATGACGACATAAATAAAGAGGTTATTGGTAAGTTCAAACATGAAATGAACTCGAGCATCATCAAATACTTTATCGGATTGCGCAGTAAAATGTACGCCGTATTGTTAGACAATAATAAAATAACGAAAAAGGCAAAAGGTCTGCCTCGCGATTTTGTTAAAAAGTTTATGAAATTTGATGATTACAAGTACGCGCTTGACGGCGGCGTTAGTTTTATAAGAGCAATTGCTATTCGAACGAATCTTCATAAACTCGAAACAGATGTCATTATCAAACGCGGATTGAGTAATTTTGATGACAAACGTTATTGTGAAAATGGAGTAGATACATTTGCACTTGGGTACTGTCACGATGATAGATCTATACTCGATATCACATTCGACGGCTAAGGTATGTAATTTTGTGTGAACAATAAAAATAATGTTTGAAAATTTGACAGTGACAAATAGCTACAATAGCAAGATCAAATATCTAATGATAGATTGCAAACAGTTGACAGTTGAAGTTAATAATGAAATATCAGGTATCTGTTTTACCGCAGTTCGTGACAAGCTAAAACTTTCTCTTATCAGACGTGATGACAGCGATTTCAATTACCTTGAACAGTTGAGCCAGAAGTTATCAGCGGAATTTAAAAACTTTCATGATCCGATAAGTCAACAAAAATATACTAAACTTACCATCAATCTCGATTGGTCAAAAGATATTTTATCGACAAAAAATATCCTCTTAACAAACCGCAAATAAAGGATTTGTTCGAATGTCGTCGCTGTGTGAGCGGTAAAGTAAAGTTTAGTCTCTATTATCGCGATGATGAAATATTTCTAATATCAACGGTTGAAACATTGATCATTGGTGACGAGGTATGAACAATAGAAATAATGTTTGAAAATTTTCACTTACCTGTTTCGCTCGGTGAAGATGTCCTCTTGAAAGTGTAGCAGTGCAATGACCACTAAGAAAATTTTGACTGCCTTTATAGTGTTATTCTGGAAAATCCATTTGGAAATTCCCTATCATTTACCTGATTGAGTCATTCTGGAAATTCCCTATCTTTCCTGATTCTAGAACATTCTAGAAAATCACGTGATTGAGTTATTCTGGAAAATCCATTGGAAATACCTATCTTTACCTGATTCTAGAACATTCTGGAAAATCCATTAGAAATTCCCTATCTTTTGCCTGATCGGGTCATCTCTGAGGCGGTAATTTATATTTGTTTAGGGGGTGGGGAGAGGTCCTTGAGCTAGAAGTATGTTAACAGATATTTTACCAATGAGAGTCAGCAGGTATGAAAATAATTATCAAAGAAAGTATGATAATGATAGGGTATGTAATTTTATGCGAACTGTATAAATAATCTTAATGAAATCTTCAGTAGTAAGGGGGAGTGTTGGTTATAGCTCAGAGAGCCCTAAAACCCCCCAAACAAGTACGGTCATCGAATATTTGTCATATAAGATAGTTCTCAAATGATGATGACATTGATGATGATACATCATATGTTTTTGTCATCGATAAGATAGTGATCATGGGGTGTTGACGAGGTGGTCGATCTGTACTTGTTTGGTGGGTTTTAGGGGTCTCTGGGCTAGAATCAACACTTTCCCTTACTACTTCACCAACATTTAATTATTTTTATTTATTAGGTTTCGATTGCATAAACAGGTCATAAGATCTTTAACTATTCTGTTTTATTGCTGTGCGCATTAAGCAAACATGTTGAGGATAAATCCATGTTTAGGGCTATTATCAAGGACATGAATTATTTTTAGCTGTATGTCAGAAGATGAAGTTTGACACGGGATATAAATATAATACTCTATTTGATGCTAACTGGCTCTTAATTTATTCAATAAACCAACTCTACATTTCAAATATGACAAGACTGTTGCATGTGTCTTATAAGATTAAGTTCCTTTTATACCTAAAGGATATTTACATTTCAAAGACTCGTTGATACTGTCGAAACTAAATCTTGCATTTTGACAGGACTTCCTACTCTTTTACCAGAATTCGATTTACATCAGTGTGCCCGTTTTGAAAAATCAAGTGCTATAAATAAAATGTTTTGTTAAAAATCAAGATTTAAAATTCAGACATAAAAATACAGGATACACTGGTATACTATTATTTTCACACAGAATCATGGCCTTCACCTTTGCAATCAGTAAATAAGTCAATTATGTGGTTGCTCAAAACTGCTTTTGCATGTTATTTTGTGATTTTCTCATTTTCTTCCTCTAGAGGCGATAAACAGATGCTATTAAACATAATGCGAATTCGAGACATCGCAGTATGGAACCTCAATTTGTGTCTGTTGAACCAAATGACAAATGAGTCCGCCAATAACTTGAGTCTGTCAGGAATATGACCGACTTCAACGTGGATTTGACGTTGATGCCACCACCTGAAAAGTTCTAAGCCAGGACGCAAATGTCTGGAGATTCGTTACCCCTTGACTTCTGAGATAATTCAACACAGTGGAATTGTCGGATAAAATGAGGAGGCCCCCCCCCTCGAGTCTCCTGCCACAAATGAAATACATTCATTTTAGCCTTCATCTCAAGGAGGTTGATATACAAAGGCCGGTCCTGATTAGGACAAACTTTGCTGGCTTCGCAAAAGGAGGACTGAATATGTGCACCCCAGTCCGCCATGCTGGCATCCCTACGACTCATTTCCAGAGGCTGAACCTGTAAGGGAACACACGCCGTTAGCCAACTGCGGTTCTTCTTTTTACTGATAGTGGACCCTGTGTATATATCCCAATACCAGGACTGTTTGCTTCAGCGGGTCAAATTCTTTCGCCGCTGGGATAATGTTAATGATTTGCAATGGTCTAATGATCAGGCAACTCAGGAAGAAGAGATCCAGTGCCGCATTGAGGAGACCGATAGGCGAGGGAATTCTCAGGCTTAGATGCGATTCCTCGAGATGACAAAAGACACTGTCTAGATCATTTTCAAGAAACATTCCTGAGGGTTACAGACACTGTTCACGTGCATTTTGAACTCCAAACGTTGACATGGACAGAAACTGACAAGGATTCCAAGGCGTAACAGAAGAGAAACAAGGGAATTCGTGTCTTCACTTAGAATATGACTCACCTGGTGTTATAATAGCATGTCGTCTAGTTTGCTGGAAGTCATGCAGATGGCCCTGAAGTAAGAAGTTACTATGTCCGTCAATCTTTTGGAGACCTAGGGACTCATGTTGAGACCAAAATGCTGTGGTTGGATAACTTTCTATCAGTCGGGAGAGCGGTTTATGTCAACAGAGGTAAGCCGGATATACTCGATATGGTCAGCATTATTGTTTGCGTTCTTGTGAAACATCACAGATGGGTCAACGGGTCTAGAGTAATCAACCTGTCGAGTTCGAGTATTGTGGTACAATATCAACATTGCTCAACCATGCTTCGATTTCATTTCCATCAACGAAATAACGTACTCTGATAAACAACGCCATAATACCATTGTTGGCAAATCGAAACTTTTTACAGGGGCTGTAATTGGTTCCAGCTGCATGATTTTGTACTAGTTTTCCATCGATTTCTAAGAAAACTTCACACAGAAAAAAACACAGAGAAGTGTCATGCACTTGCAATTCTATTCGATCTCTTTGAGTAGGCTCCTTGGCAGAGTACAAATAATACTGAAAATCGTTTCTACTTCTTTCTTCAAAGGTACGTTCATGTCAAACGCGGAATCGGATACTTGTTCAAATGTTACCATCACGTATGCATTATCGGTTTCATCTGATACCTTTTTATGAGATGGCGTTGCAGTACAGGATTCACCACTGATGCCCAGGAATAAGGTAATCCGCTTCCCTTTACCATATTTGCAAGCATTCAATCAGCTAGAAGTTGTTGGGCAGCTTCATTGATGATTTGACTGACTCACGCAGGCATTGTCGCTGTTGCTAGAAGTATAACTGTTTCTGGTTCAAACGCCTTTTTGGTGCTCTCATCGTCAGTTGTCGTATTCGATCTCTAATCGATTGAACCTCTCGTAATCGTAGATTATTCAATCGATTCACAGCAACGTTTTCGATGCTATGAACGACTCGCATTGCAATGTATTGAGCGACTGGTGCAGCGCTCGAAGACATGGCCGTTAGCACTTGTGCTGCGCTTGTAAACAATCATTGGACAACATCACCGAGGCCATTTCCGTAATACATCATGTAAATGGTTTTCTCCCGTTGAAAAATTGCACTGGCATCATACGTCCACGAGACGTGATGCTTCCAACGATGATCATTATATTAAATATCATCTCAGTCTCAAATGTACAATTTGTATTGCCAAAGTCTCCCCACGCAGGTCTAACATGTGCCCTTCCTGGTCCACAGGGGTAAAACAAATATACGTCAACCCTTAACCGGAAAGTATGGTAATGAAAATACATAGGTGCTTGGGGAACAATCGATATCAAAATTTCCTCAGTTGGCGAAAACCCAAACAGTATATAACCCTGTGACGCTTGCGTCATCGAGGCCCCGCTTGTGGAAACTCCGCATTCATAACTGCCGTTAATAGCGTCACAGATTAAATTGATCTGCGTTGTTGAGATAATCCTGATAAGATAGTGCTCATCGAGGCAAAGCTGGGGGTTGTATTTACAACGTACTGGTTGATATGATAGTGCTCATCGAGGTAAAGCTGGGGGGTGGATTTACAGCGTACGAATTGATAAGACAGTACTCATGGTATTTACAACGTACTGTATTTACAACGTACGATGCATCGCAACATAGATATAACTTAAGACTCAGGGCGTCACAACATGAGGTGTTTCAATCATCGCAGAATTTATCATCGGTGTGCGAACTTTGTTGATGTCCTCAGTAAATTCGTTCATTAATAAACGAAACGTCACCAGGTCAACGATATCATTGGTGCGCAACCACTGACAAATTTGTGGGGCCTCAATAATAACATTTCTTGCATTGTTGCCCGCGCGAACCGACCCCACTAGTGTTTCCAACCGATCCAAGAGCTCATATGCATGTTGTTGGTCGCACAGTCCAAGACCTTCTCCCACAGATGATTTTTGCTTGTGAGCTCTTTCACGTGCGGATTTATGTTTGTAATGGAGCAGCGAGACCTTTTCCTTGTCTTGCGCGTTTTCTCGCCCCCTCTACTTGTGCCATAAATTCTGTATATAATTGTTGACTTTGTTAAACATTTTTCCTATTAACTGGACCCCTAATTCGTAGACAGGATACCCCCTCCCCCAGTAATATCACCGAATATCCACTTGTACCATGACATGAATTCACATTATAATCCCTTTAGTCCGCTGGTATGTTCTGCACAATGTCGTCAAACTTGGGTGGTCTGTAATAAATAACACGTATGGGATTTTAAAAATTCACTGACAGTCTTTTTGCTGACTAATTGCTTCGTTAAGTCCATCACCGACTTGTGCTCGAATGGCTTTAGACAATTCACAAGTGTCTCCCTGACGTCTTCGTCGAGAATCAAGGTGCCATTTGCAGTCAAACCAACAAGCTCTCCTATTTCTTCTGTCGTTTTTGCTCACATCTAAGTCTTTTAATAATTGTTTGCATCTGCTTTTGGCAAGCTTTCATTGGTTGACGCGGTGCCCTCGCAGCTTTCTTCAAATCCTTGGTGCGTTTGGCTAACTTTTGAATCGGATCCGGATCGTCTTTTGTCAGCGCTGCTACCTGTTCCACGGTTTCTCTCGTGTCTATTTATTTTCTTCACGTGGGTGTTTGGCTAAATCACTACACGTTTACGTTTGTGTAATAGGCATCATCTATTGTGCTCTCACATCCAAGAATTTCAATATCTTTTTTAACCCACTACGATTTGGGTATTATCCTCTCTGTGGGCTCTGTATCTTCACATAGAAATAACTCGGCACAAAAATCCCGCCATTTCTTAGAGTCATCTACCATTTATCATTATTCTTTTCATGACAATATGTCATTGTTTTGCGTTAGTTCAAGTGGCCATTAGTGTTTTTACATATTATACATCTATTTTAATTGATTTATCCTACTACCACTACATTCGCTTGTGGTTTTAATGTCATCGTCATTGTAGAATTCGTTTGTTTTGTTGTTTGCACTAAGTGGTCTAGTCAACACCAGTTAGTTTACTTTCTGCTGCACAATATTAAATAATGACAAGTTTACATCGCAACCTTTCCAAAAGAATTCCTCAGTTGATTAATGTATCAGTAAGCTTCTATTATGTGTTTGAAAAGTCACGTAACATCTTTGAGCCTCTTTGTGAAATCTGTATCATACATTTCCGTACACTCCACTGATAGAATGATGCCCCGATTGGATATTTCCATAAATTCTTTCCAAATACTATACGCATGAATCTGTCCATAATTCATCCGCATTCCACATCTAATTATATAAACTGTGCTTGTTTAGATGGCAAACTAATAATGGTGTCGACCTTCCCGATACGTACTACTTTTTCTTGTTTTCCTAATAGTATGTTTTATTATCATTTGCATTAGTGTATACATATTAACATTATATCCCGCTACTGCGATATAGGGATACATATATATTTTTATTTCAGGTCATATGTCAATATTTGTGGTATTATGCGACTGGAAACGTAATATTTAATCATTTATGCTGTGAACTGTGCTCAATTGTTGTAATGAGAATAGAAAGTCCCTCATGCCATTATTTACTTTATTATTTACCTGTAAATTTAGCAATACGTTTTGCTGTAGACCTCTCTTTTATTAGTCATTTAAATGTCCTATTAGTTGGTTTGGGGGTGAGGTGGGTTAGGGTGAGTTTTTGAGAATAAATAAATATTTCACTAAAACATTCTTTTCAACGTTGCTACATACGAATCTGATTCTAGTTTGTTTTATTGGGGTTTTTTTAATACATGATGACTGTCTCCAACTTGAGATGACCATCTCTCCATGAAGTTCCTCGTGGGACTCAATTTACAGAATCGGAAGCCAAATACATTGAGACATATAATTAAATTGTAACTGCATTTTGCCACTATCTGTAATATTACTGATCAGTCTCAGGCTGAGTTACTAAACACTTGCTGTTTCCAGAAGTCAATGAGTCGGTCTGAAGTTTCTTTCCACGATTTGTTCACTGAATGCCGCACCTAGGATGATGATAAAGGGCGACTGACTATTTTAACACAAACATGAAGATATATGGGACTTTGCAGGTTCTCTAGGCACAATAAATAAATACACAAGTATTATGATATCACGTTATGTGACTTTACATGATTAATAATATCCTTTAATTGTGGCTGGTTATAATTGGTACTTACTTTGTACGGGTTTGTCTCCCCTTGTCAATGTTGGTCCAAATTGTTTCCTTTTGGACGTTGTGTTTTGACTTCGTTTTAGTCCTCTACACTATTTATTGTAGTATATTCATTTTCTGAGATACATGGTTAAGTTCTGTTGTGAAACGTTTATTTCTCATACGCTCTAAATACGAATGACAAAAACAAGAATGTGAAACAGTTATTCTTGCCATTGTTGGTGGCGTGGATGATCATAATGAACGAATTTTAGTTGAATGTATTCTCTGCTGGGATAAAGCATGGTTTGAATAGGGTCTACATTTAAGTGAATGAAAATACAATAAAACCTTCGTAGACGAACAACTGCCAATAACGGATCATTTGATACAAATTCATAGTTCATACCTATTTTTAAACACAGACATAATTAAAACAGGTTCAACTATATATGATGATATCTCTCTACAGACTCAACATTATTAGATATCTTTCTGAATTCTGTGAGATGTCGAAGTTTCTTAGACAATATCGGTAAAATAATAATCATGATTTAAGTGATTGCATTTCCTGATCCTGGTCGAGAAAAAAAACAAAAAAAAACCAAAAAACAAAACAATGCTGAAAACATTATTGACGGAATTTACAATTAGTGAAATATTTTCCCTTATAAAAAAGCGTTGCAAAACAATTCAAAATGGATTAGAAGAAGTAACAGAGGTCGAGTGACAGAAATCGAGAGCTGCAGAGATCGTAGGGTTAACTGGCGAGATAACGGGGCGAGCTAGGGAGAGCTAGAGAGATGGTAGGGTGAACTGTACAGATCATATTGTGAGTTTGGAGAAACTGTGAAGCTAGCTCGAGGGATCATGGAGCTGGAGAGGATGAGTAGGAGATTTTGACCGGAGAGGACACGCTGATGTAATTGAGAGCTGGCGAGAGGGCGCACCGAACAAATCGGTCATTATTTCCATAGGATAATGAAATGATATCAATCAGGAAACTAAATCAGTCTTCAAAAAATATCGGAAAATTGCGCTCGCTAAACATGGGTACAATTCACTGACTTTATCATTTCACTTAAGTGCGACAATAGTACAACTTAAGTTATAGTCCGGATTTCACACTTATAAAGCAAAAACACCGGGAAAATGTGGGCGTTTAAAGAATTATTATTGATATCCATATTTCCACAAAAATTCGCTGACAGTTTCAGTAAAACCAGTTACAAGTTGTTACCAAATGTTTGTGACAACAAGGATGTCTATAATAATGCTTAAATACCCACAGATTCCTTGTTACTTCCTGGGTACTTTGGGTACAGTGTTAACTAAACCATGCCAGCTATTCTTTTTTAAAACCTGCAAGAAATTTCATCGCAGCTGGAAAATAAGCCGGTAAAAATGTATGTGCATGCGATACAGTTGTTACCTAGGTTATTCCCTGAATAGGACTTGCCTGCTGCTCAATACTTTTGACAGTTTTCTCTTTATGAAATGTTTGTGATCTGAGCTGATCTATTAGCTTCAAAGCCCCTAGATAGGTATCATCCCCTTCACAATCATAAGTTCTCATTTGAATTGTATGTATAAGAAGGATTCAAATAGTTACAAAGAGAGATATATTAATATTTGGAAGGTATATCAAACATGGCGTATATAATTCTGTTTACGTACTTCACAGCATATGTGTTACAACCATTTTTTAAAATGAAATGCCATTCTTTATCTTCACGACTCCGGATACCATGCACAATTAAGCTTGGTTCTTTTTTAGTACCATATATTCACGACCGTCAACTTTGCACCGAAATTTTAACATGTGCAACGTACTTTCGATTGCGACAGTGTCGTATCATCACAGAAGGACAGAATAATTCACACGAAAGAGATAATGCATATTTTCTGTTGTTAGGACTAAAATAATATCAACAGTTTGAGTGTGCAGTTATTGTTAGCAAACGAAGAAAACATATTTGTTTATAGATGTGTATACTCATGCCAAATTCATCTAAATGTAAGTCGAAACATGTTATCTTGGAAGCTCGCAAAGTTTCAAGTGCCAACATATTTCTTTGGAATGTAAATAGCTCTCAGTGAAACATGCAGTAGCCCTCTTTTGAGAAACGACAAATCGCATTTCCAGCCAAACCTCAAAGTGTAGCATAAAAAAGAACATTCCATGTGCTGGAAATGATGCTATCATTTACCTTCATCTTCATGAATATCAAATATAATTTGTACATGTGTGTTCGTGAGTGTAATATTTAAATGTTGAATGCAGCCTCAATTTTCAGTTTGAGTGTTATCCTTATGCATGTTTTTCCTTTTTATTCCTCATGAACGTCACTTCCTCTATCTCCCATGACGTTTGCTTATTTTGGCATACAAGTCACATGTTATGTGCAACTCTTGGATTATTAGTATTTGTAAATCACGAAAGTCAATTGACCAAACAAACAGCCAAATAGATAGCCAAACAAACAAATAGCCCCCAAAAAACCCAGTCAAACAAATAGACAAACAAATAGCCAAACAAACAGCCAAACAGATAGCCAGAGTCATACAAGACTGACACATTGACGCAGAGCAGGAACCGGAAAAACTGCATATGAAAACAGACACGTCTTTGTTTACTATGATAATAATCCGGATGGTAAGATTTTCAGTCAGGCCTATCTTTTTGATTGCAACTGTTCAACAGAAACAAGCGAAAAGAAAAATTTACAAATCTTGATATTTTGAAGTAATTTATGGAGGTCTCGAAATATGGGGTTAATCTACCAGGTCACTGGCATGTAAAAATTGTGGCAGAAAAATTAAAATCCCTGTTTCGTTTAACTGCATTAGACAAATTAATCAAACAGGCTCAAAAGATGTTACATGCGTTTTCTGACACATTTTCGGAATATATTGATGAATTGATTAAGTTATGAATCATTTTAGAACAGAAACGATGCATGCTTTTGTCATTCTTATGAGCAGAAAATTTTGATATGGTGGAAGAAATAATGAGGTCCCTAGCGTTGATTAAATCACTCACTACATCTGAAGTGTCTGAAACAACGTCTGAAACGAGTTACACAAATGAATCCTTTGATGATATGAGCGAATGACCTAGCAGTAATGAAGATATTAAAGATCAAAATCAGTGAAACAAATGTTTTGTTTTTTTTAAATTTATATAACAATGCCGTCTATATTCGCTAATCAACAGTATATGTTTTACAAAACACTATTCAACGATGCAAAAGCAGAACAGCGCGAGAACTTGTGGAAATTTGCAACACGTTTGACATTGCTGGGTACGTACGTCAGCCAGACAAATCTTATTCTGGCGTCATACTCAGTAATGGGTCATTTGTGGTTATTTGCGGGGACTCCTTTCTGAAAGATATTTTGTCTAATGCCGTAAGGGAATTTCGCTATGAGAACCCTGAAATAGCAGTTTCTCCAGAGAATGAGGTCATACGCTCCTAAATACGTTATCTCCTTGCTGTGGTGCTTCAACTATTACTAAATGTAATGGAGTTTAACGCAAGTATTTAATTTAATTTGATGTTAAAGGACATCATTGATGTATTCAGCCATATTTAATAAAGATGTTTTCCTTTTTGTTATATTTTCATTCTTTTGGTTTTAATAAATCTTGGAAATCGCTTGCATAAATACTAGTATATACATGTAAAGTTCGTCCTTACTGAACCCAAATCCAGAATAAGTGGCAACAGTGACAGGGCCTATCCGAACGTAGCACAAAAACCAAGGTGAATATTATGCCCAGCTCATGCCAACAAATAATTCAGATTTTATTTGTCACCCAGGGCCATTTAGTGATGAAAACAAGCAGCGATATTTTTAAGAAATACTTACCGGTGAAACAAAAAAGAAAATTTCCTTTTTGTATCCCAACAGATTCCAATTAACTACTGTAATGTGAATTAGGAAGCAAGCTTATTTATTTATTTATTTATTTATTTATTTATTTATTTATTTATTTAAAATTCAATTTTCATCCTCACGCAAATGAATTTAAGTCTTTTTCAATAAATCAGTCGCATTCATGCCTAGTTCTTTATGGTTACAACTCTATGGTCACAAACTAAGTAACAGAAAGAAGAAAGTCAAAACGTTTTGTATAAATTAAAAAGTAATTTAATTATAAAGTTATAAATGAAAACGTGACAGGAACTTACAGTATTATGAAGCGAATCCCAAATAATCCTGATAAAGTTCGATGAAAGTCCAACAGAATGAAAAGTGCCGTATAAATTTCAAAACCGTCAAGAAGTCGTTGTCCAGAACTCATTCGAATAATCGACAATAGTTCGAGAATAATATTATAGTCCAAATAATGAGCACCTTCTGTTTCCACTGAACAGTCCAAACAAATGTTTTCCTCTGGAATAATATTTAAGTACAAAATAAACACGTCTGCAGACTTACAACAGGAATACAAGAAACGAGGATGACTACAAAATGGGAATGAAACTGATTGCTCAGTTCTCTCCTTATATTCACCGTTAATTACGACTATATTTCACAAAATACCCACTTGACGGATCTTACTGCTCATTTGGCCAAGAAATTGCCTATTCATGTGACCTATCCCAACCAATCGGAAGATAATGAATTCTTCTGGAACAGTCCAAACCCCATCAGCCAATGAGAAATTAATCCAAAGGCGCCATTAAGTCTTATTATTAAGGTTATTATTACTAATTGTCAACACATGTGTTAACATCTATTCATAGATCCTATGTAATTTTACGCCCTTAAAAGACTCGGGTCACGTAGGCAAAATCTAACTAAAGATATTCTGTTCAATTTACAACCATGAATAAAAATTACAAAAATTAAATAAAATCATGTACCAGGAGTTACCAAAAATATAGATAGATATAGATTGTCTCCTCGCACTGTTCAACTGTATGGTGAAGCGCTCATACTGTAGATACAATGTGTCAGTCTGCTTCTCCTTGGGTTTGTCTGTTTCCTGTTATTTTAAACTAACTGTAGCGTAAGAATCGTGTTTTGTACTCCAATGCTCGAACTTAAAATTCAATTTTCATCCTCACGCAAATGAATTTGAAATATTTCAATGAATCAGTCACATTCATGCCTAGTTCTTTATGATATCGCATAATAGCGGTGACATCAGCTGAACTGTTTCGTTGAAGTTGCCGGTATGTTTCATCCAGGCCAAAATACTAGTACCGTCGCTATTCGCTTTTAACATGAGTCCAACTGCAAACAAACCTGATCCAGATAATGGCCTGGCAGATCTGGGTCTATGTAGTTTGTTGGGAGTAATCAGTAACGCAACGAACTTAGACCTTGATGTGCCTGCGCATTATGCGACGACAGATCAGGATGTATGTTGCTTGCAGTTGGATTCGACCTAAAAGCGAGTACACACCGTACTCCTTGTTTTTCCTTTTGTCGATGAAGCAAGAAAATTGCATTAAAGCTGCAAGAGCAATTGTAAGCTCTTTCATATGCATATCAATAGAACTTTTAACTGTATCTGTAATAACTATTGAGAATTAATATTCTCCTGGCAATTATCATATGTTGTCTTGTTTACTACAAAACAAATTTTACACTTAACGAAGTCGTAGAGAGTTTGTGCAATGCGGCACGTGCGCGTTATCAATTAAACGAAAATATTCTCTCTCTCTCTCTCTCTCTCTCTCTCTCTCTCTCTCTCTCTCTCTATATATATATATATATATATATATATATATATATATATATATATATATATATATATATATATATATATATTAAATGTGTACGTTCATGTTCGAAAAGTTTTGTGTGAGAACGACAATCTCTGTCTCTCTCATTCATTTTTAAAAAATTATATATTAATATTTTGATTATTTCAATTGAGACTCCGTTCGACACTTCCACCCCTCTCCGCTCAGTCATTTTGCATGCGTTCAAACGTATATTGAAACGCTATTTGTACCACGTACTCTTAAATCCGCAACACTCAAACGACTGCTGATATCAGAAACTGTTCTGACTTTCACTTCTGAGAAACGGAAACAGATATACAACATCTCAGCGGAAGCGACGATGGCATGTCTTCAAGCTATAAGAAATGTCTGTAAGTTTTCAGGCGCTACAATTGTTTCATTATAGTTTTAGCTTACATGTAGCGGATTTCCTGTTGTTAATATAAACTGAACAATCGACTGTATTAAATACGGGACTGTCTTCTAAAACCGCATTTCAGAGTTTTTGTGCAGTCATTTTCTTGTCAGTAAATTGAAACTTCGATTGTGACTCTGTTAATAATCACGGTTCCCAATCTTATTTGGAATGACAGATATACTGCTATCGGCATCGCCTTGAGAATTTATTCTTATTTTATTAATATCGCGATCTTATTTACCAGCCATTAATGTATACAGATGCAACGTTTACCGTAATCTAAATTAGTCCTACATCACATGGTTTGCAAAGGTACGTGGAAAAGATACACGTTCATTATGAAAACTTTTTTTTAATGTTTACGAAATATGCAAAATGAAATGAAATTGGTTTAAAGGAAATAAATAAACTTATTTCGTTTGTTTTGAAAATGAGATTCACGCCGTTGGAGTCACTGCCATCATTACCGCCAGCAAAAAGGAGTCTAGAAGGTTTCCAGTCATCTGCTAAATTTGCAATATTTTGGCTATGTATACGTAAAACTAATATGTCTGACAATTCTAGCTAACTTGTATGCATTCTTGGCCAATTACTTGGAACGATATATGTAAATCGTGTGAGTTTAATTTATAATAGACGTTTTCTATGGCACTTTGTCAACTAACTAGCACTACAACCAACAGAGTGAGGAACATGTGTTTTTTATTCAGTAAAGTTCGTATTTCGCATACATTGCTTGCAACTTTCTGATTGTGCCAGAAATTTGTCTTGTTTATTATAAGCATCTAGGTTTTAGGCAGTCTAAAACGATCTTGGGCTAGCACAGGCAAAGAGGATCGAATGTTTCTATTTATTACGTCATTGAAGAAGAACAAGCCAACTATGTACATTACTTGAATACTAACTTTTGGAAACAATCATTCCTGTCTCTGTCGTTAGTCTCACACGGATCGTTATGTAACGGCAGATCATGGTCTATACTGTTTCCAGTTTGACTCGACTAAAGTATACTAAGAGTATAAAAGTTATACCAAAATGGCAATTGCACTGACATTATTTGAACATTTTCTTTTCATAAACCTTAATCTTGTATTTTGCAGTAAGAGGGCATATAATATATATAGCAGATTTGGGGTTGCAACCCCTTGGCCACGGCTTGAAGGTCATGGCGAAAGGGAACAGCTTGAATACCGATACAGATAAAAGTCTAAAATTTGAAATCTGAATAGAAGTTTGAATCTTCTACAACTTTTTCCACCATTGTGACACTTTCGTAGACATGTTATACATTATTTTTTAGTCTGAAAATGCCGAATATATTTAGTCAAAGGGGCACAATTACACGAAAAAAATTAAGCAACATCCTACTAGTTTGCATACATTTCGTGGGTAAGTGTAGTCGCTGACTAAAGTGGATCAGATGTTAACTACACTTGTATACTTAGATGTTCCCCATTTTTATTTTTCATGAGAATTTCTTAATAGTACAGAAATGTCGAATATGTCTATTAAACAACACAGCTGTGAGAGGTTGAATACGAACTGGAGCAGCTTCAATATCCATTACAGATACAAGCTTGAAAAAAAAAATCTTAAATAGAATTGAATTTTGTAAAAACTTTTCTGGACGATTATCCAACTTTAGCTTACATTTTATAAACTATTCTCCATTTGCAATTTGACGAATATATTTAGATAAAAGGGCCCATTTATGAAGAAAATGAAACGTCGCCCAACTATTTTGCACACATTTCGTGAGTAAGCATAGTCATTGACAAAGTGGATCACATGTTCACTACACCTACATGCTTAGTTGTTCTGCCATTTGTATTCTTCATGAGAGTTTCTTGAAAGTAGAGAAACGTCGGAGATGTCTACAACATTACTGTTGTGAGGGGATGAATACAAACTGGAACAGCTTGAATAACATTAGAGATACAGGCGTAAAACAAGAAACATGAATAGAGGTTTTCTACAACTTTTCTTGACCATTATCCCATTTTAACTGACAAAACTAGTGTATTTTCTGAATGAGATACGTGTAAAATAGTAAGCTGATTTTCAATTTTCTTCGTGTAAATGGAACCCTATGTCTAAATATATTTGTCAATTTCCACATCAAAACTAGTGTAGAAAATACACTAGTTTTGATGTGGAAATTGACAAATATATTTAGACATAGGGTTCCATTTACACGAAGAAAATTGAAAATCAGCTTACTATTTTAGACGTATCTCATCAGAATTTGTAGTCGCTGAATAAGCATATCACATGATCACTATACTATAGTCCTTAGTTATTCCTCCGTTTTTATTTTTCATGACAGTTTCCTAATCGGACAGACACGTCGGAGATGAATACTAATCTACACTGTTGTGAGAGTATGAATACAAACTGCAACACTTGTACACCCTTATAGACACAGATCTCAAATCTGAAGTCTGCATAGAGGAATGAATTTTCTACAATTTTGCTTCACCATTATTCCACATTATTTGACATCTTATACGTTACATTTCAGTTTTAACTTGTGGAATATATTTAGATAAGACAACACTTTTACAGTTTGAGAGCTTGCTAATATTGCAGAAATATGGGAGATGATTACTAAAGTACAACTGTGTTGGCATAAATATAAACTGGAACAGATTGAATACGCTAACAGATACAGGCCTAAACGTTGAACTCTGGATAGAGGGTTGAATTTTCTACAACTTTTCTGGACCATTCTCTAATTTCGTTGACATCTCAAGCACTTTTTTAGGTTTGAATTTGACGAATATATATAGTCAAAAGGGCACAATTACACAAAGAAATTCAACGTCATCTCGTAATTTCCAAACATTAAATTCCGATTCCAAATATTCAACTCCAATTTCGTAATTGCAAACACTGATTTGCATTCCTGAAATGCCAGGCATTCATTTACACTCTCGTACTTCAAAACATTCATATACAATCTCGTGATTCAAAACATTCGGCTGCTTTCTCGTAATTTCAGAGGTTGAAGCGCAATCGCGTCATTTCAAAACATACAATAGCAACCTCGTCGTTTCAAACATTCAGTTGCATCCTAGAAATTTCTAAAAATTATTTTCCTAATTTCCGATCATTCAAATGCAATTAAAAACATTCAACTGCATCCTTGTAATTCCAGACATACAAATCATTCGTGTAATTCAGCATTAAATTAAAACATTCAATTGCATTCTCGTAATTCCAAACATTCAAATACAACCTTTTAATAAAAACAATTTAATTGTAATCTCGTAATTTCCGAAAAGTCTATTGCATTTTCGTAATTTCCAAACAGTGAATTTCAATCACTTACTTCTAAACATTCAATTGCATGCTCATAATTTCATACCTTCAATTGCGATCTCGTAATTCGAGACTCCAATTGCATCTCGTGAATCCAAACGTTCCGTTGTATTCTCCTAATTCCAATCATTCAATTGCAATGTCTTAATTCCTTATGTTCATTTGTATTTTCCTAATTCCGAACATTGAATTGAGTTCTCGTCATTTCCAAATATTCAACAGCATTCTCGTATTTCTAAACATTCAACTGCAATTTCATAATTCCGAGTATTCAATTGCATTCACTTAATTGCAAACGTACAATTGCACTCTCGTAATTTCCAACCATTTATTAGCAATATCGTAATTTCCAAACAATCAACTGCAATATCTTAATTCCAAACATTCAACTACAATCTCGTGATTTCCAAAACATTTAATTCCTTTCTTGTCATCCAAACATTCAACAGCAATCTCATAACTCCAAAATTTCATTTTAATTCGCATAAGTTCCAAACATTGAATTCCAATCTCGTAATTTCCAAACATTCCATTGCAATCTTGTAATTCCAAGGATTCAATTGCAATCTCGTTATATCAAACGTTCAATTGCATTCTCGCAATTTCAAAACATTCAAATGCATTATCCGAATTCCAATACATTCCATTGAATTCCAGTCATTTTCAAAAACATTCATTCGCACTCTGGTCCTATCCAAAGATTCAATTGCAATCTGGTAATTTCCAAACATTCAGCTGGAATCTCATAATTCCAAACAATCAGTTGCAATCTCGTAATTCCGGTCTTTTAATTGCATTCTCTTAATTACCAAACAATATGTTGCAATCTCATAATTCCATGCATTCAATTGCCTTCTTCTTAATTTACAAACATTCAATGCAATCTCGTAATTTCCAATTATTCCATTGTAATGTCTGAATAACATACTTTCAAGTGCTCTTAATTCGGAACATTCAATTCAGTCCTCGCATTGGAAAACATTCAATTGTATTTTCGTAATTGCCAAACATGTAACTGCAATCTCATAATTCCAAAGATTCATTTGCATTTTCGTAATTCCAAACTTACAATGGCAAACTCGTTATTCCAAAACATTAACTCGCATTCTGGCATGTTCCAAACACCGAATTGAAATATAGTAATTTCCAAGCATTCACTTGCAATCTCGTAATTCCTAATATTCAAGTGCAATATCGTAATTTAAAACATTCAACTGAAATATCCTAATTCCAAATATTCAACTGAAATATCTTAATTCCAAACATTAAATTCTATTCTCTTAATTCCAAATATTCAGTTGCAATCCTGTAATCCCAGACATTCAATAGTATTCTTGTAATTTACAAACACTGAAATGCAATCTCGTAATTCCAAACATTGAAATGCAATCTCGTAATTTACAAACATTGAAATGCAATCTCGTAATTCAAAACAATGAAATGCAATTTCGTAATTTACAAACATTGAAATGCAATCTCGTAATTCCAAATATTGACTCGCAATCTTGTAATTGCAAGCATTCAATTGCATTCCAAACTTTCCACACCATTCTCGCAATTTCTAACATTCAGTTGCATCCTCTTAATTAACAAAAACTTCAATCGCATTCTCTCAATTCGAAATATACAACTGCAAACTCCTCATTCCAGACATTCAATTCCATTTTCGTGATATCCAAATAATCAATTGTAATATCTTGATTCCAAACACTTCAACAGCAATCTCATGATTCTAAACATTCAGTTGCAATCTCATAATTTCCTAACATTCAATTGCAATTTCGTATTTCTAATCATTGTAATAATTCTATTGCAGTCTCGTAAGTACAAGGATGAACGGTCTTTGCTTATCCACTCGTTCAGTTTTGGCTAGCTGAGCTCGTGGAGGACTTCGGATATTTAATCGTGCTTCAGTTTCACGAATCTGTCTTATATTCTGATGCGCTTATAACGGTAAGTACAACGGCTGTTTGCATACGGTTTGGTATTCGAAATTCCACGCTGTTGTGCGACTTGCTTTAGTTGAATCACAGTCGGAAAATTGTTTTTCAATTGAGAAATTTTGTATTATTCTTTGTTATTTTATCACGATCAGAAACTACAATCACTTCAACCCCGGCTATTATTTCATTTATTTCTGTGTCTATTTGATCAGCGTTGTCGGATGTTTCTGCAATCATAGGTTCAGCAAACCTTCATCGGCGAACACGATAATACTGGCAAACAGATCCGTATGGTCGGAAAAACTCCAATAATCTTCGCGGCAATGTCAAGGTGCCAATAATTGTTTATATTTCTTTCCAATGACGGAATAACGTGCGCTGACAAACAACGCCATTATGCAATTGTTAATAAATCCAACCTTAGTATTGGCAGGATAAAGATTATAGTTGATCTGTATCAGTTTTCTCTAGATATCCACGAATGCCTCACATGGAACGAAATCTCGACAGGTGTAATTCTTGTTTAATGGCTAGAGGACCCAGTCCGCATACGAATAATACTTAAAATCTTTGGTGCTGCGAGTTTGCATCGTTTTAACTTGCACATTATTGGTTTCTTTTAATATCATTTGCACAAGAAGTGAAATCCACTTCACATTGCCATGTTTTGATCACTGAATCAGCTATACGTTGTTGAGCGGCTTAATTGATGATTTTACTGATCGGTGGTGGCAGTGTTGCTGTCGATCGAAGTGTAACTGCCTTTGGTGGTACGCGATTCACTAATTGTCGTAGACAGAGCAGCAGGGAGGGTGAACAGACCATTTTTAGAGCAGTTCTTTTTTGAAAATAAAGCTTCCTACGAAAATGAAAACACAAAGTCAATAACGCGAAACCGAGGCCTCTAACCGGGTTAGCTCAATTTTGTCATTTTATCTTTTGACCCTTGTATTTTCGAAGTTTTATGCGCCCTCGTTTACCGACCCGGGACACTCACTGATAGTCGTCCCCTTCCTGCTGCTGTCTCTCTCAACCAAAAATTTTATTGAGACCCACTCGATATCGCGACCGAGGATCATTTAAATTTTTCGTGATGAATCCATGAGGAATCGCTTGTGCGTTTGAGAAAAAGTTTCTGAATTTAATCATATCCATGTTCCCTGAACACCAAGTCTGATGGATGTTTCTTAGAGTGTGGGTATCAACACCATTAAAGACAACCATAAGACTGCAGTTATCTCTGATCACTTTAGGTATGTGTGTATATCGCTGAGTAACATATATAACATCAGTGTTTTTGTGTCTGCCTCGTGAAAATATCCGAGCTGGATTTGATTGTTTGTCTAGCATCACACCATCGGATACTACGAGTTTATTAATACATCCGTCTAGATCATCCACAGATGGAGCATCATCAATATAGGTGATAAAATCAATAATATCATTACCGTCTTCTTCCAACAAATGTGCATTTTCATTAAAATCTTTAAGCACGTCGTAGCATCGCTGATCATCTACAAATGGTGCCACTAAATACAACTTATCCCACTTGAGCCATCTCATTATCAGGTTAAGCAATAATTGCGTCTTACCGGACCTAGATGGACCTATGATAATTGCTCTGATAGAATTTTGTAGCGCTGGATGATGCTTGATTGGCTCTTGCTTTCGTGTCGCTGAAAAATCAATGATATCCATGTTGTAAGAATATATAATAATTATATCAATTTATATTGTGTTCGATGCAAAGCACCCACCCCCACCAGTGAATTAAAAACAATAACGACGAGGAATAAAAAGCGTGCACTTACTGGCAAGTGTATGAAATGTGGTACAAGCAAATACAGATTCATCCCTCATGCAACAGGCGGAGATATCGCTGCTTCACTAGGAAAATTACAGGAACTCCATGAGCTAAGTATCCTGGCGAGAAGCAGCTTCGTGGATATAATTATTGTGGTCCAGGAAGCCGGCTTGATATCCGACTTGACGAGAAAGATCAACCAAAACCTGGGGAGTATCCAATAAATGCGATTGATCAAGCGTGCCACGTTCATGATGTTGCGTATAAAAATCCAGATTTACAACAACGACACATTGCAGATGTGAAGTTGACTCACGCTCTAAAGTCTGTAAAAAAAAATAAATCTCTCAGAGAATCACTAGCTAATTGGCTGATAAGATCTGCGATGAAAGGTAAACTAGTGCTAGGGGCGGTAATCAGTCCGCCGAGTATTATTATTATAATAATGGACTCAATTTATTATAGCCCAAGAGGATATTGGAGGGGTAGAGCAGCGATTAGTAAACTTGCTGATGCAGCAGGTGTCGAACGTTCTGTTGCCGCAGATTGGTTAGCACGACAGGCAATATGGCAAATTTATCTACCACCACCTAAAAAAATTCAGTACGCACATTTTGATGTCAGCACTCCCAAAGAAGTTCATCAGGCATATATTTTGTTTTCAACACATGATACTATTAAAACTGGTAGGCGTCAATCGCGCATATACAAATACGCGTTGATTGTCGTTGACGTTGCAAGTAGATATAAAAAAGCAGAACAACCATCAGCAAAGACAGCAACTGAAGGCGCATCTGCATTTGAACGAATTCATCAACGAGGACCTTTGCGATGGCCACAGTTGTTACAGGTTGATCCTGGCAAAGAATTTCTTGGTGCAGTAACGTCGATGATGAAACAACATAACGTCAAAATCAGACGAGAGCACACCGCAATTCATCGCGATCAGGCAATCGTTGAGCGATTTAATCGAACACTTGCTGAGCGATTGTTTGGCTATGAATATGCACAGGAAATATCCCTAAATAAAGTTCAGGCGGATAAGAGATCTCGTGAATGGGTTGCAAGACTACCAAGTGTGATAGCTGCGTTAAATAATGAAATGACTCGTGCAATTTCTGTGAAACCTATCAATGCAATTACAGAAAAGCACATACCAGTACAACGACGTGACTCTTTCTCAAAACAACCAGTACTAGGTAATGTGGCTGTCAGATATTTATATGAACCTGGGGAACTTGAAGGTGGTAAAAAAGAGCAACTGATCCTATTTGGAGAGTGACCACACATAAAATTTCCAGCGTGGTAAGATCCACGGGTAGATCTGCAATCTACAGACTAGATTCAACTGCTCCTCAACGTGGATTTGTACGTGAACAATTACAAGTAATTCCTGAACATACACAATTATCACCGCCTTCAGTTCTGTGAAGGATTATTGGATAGCAATGATACACTGGCTCCTCCACGTCCATTATACTCAAAACAGGTCAGCATCACATTTTCGCGTGTATGACCGAGACTACCATTAATTCTATCCACAGTAAATTGTCGTGGGTCATTAGAAGAATACTGCCACAACATTACTGAGTTTCAGCAAGCACAGTGATATTTTCTGTTGTTGTTTCAGCGTCATGATAAACTTAATATCAAGATCATAATCACACTTACTTTTTTTGTCAGATCACTGTTAACCAGCTAAATTTTTCCTTACCATGCCATCGCCATTGCTCTGACTTTGATTATTATTCATAGCCCAGTCAATAATAACCCTCTGTAACTGAGACATTCTTCTGACTCTCGACACTGCTAGATAAACTAACTTTGACCATTTAATACGATCATCAACAATCCAGATATTTGTATCGGAAATAGTTAATCCTTGTGACGACTGAATCGTTATAGCATATCCTAGAGTCCATGGAGATTTATCTATCGTTAACGCGCTCTCAACAACACTCACAGGAACCAAAACAATATCATTAACGAGTATTTGTTTCTCATTAATTCCAGGAATCTCGACTTCAGTATTTTGTTTGCGTGTATCTGCTGGTCGATAACACAATGGCACAGGTAAATCTGAAAACTTTTCTTTGTGTAACAGAAATAATTGCTGCTGAAGTGAATCACGAACTATCTTCCCACTTGCAGCTATCAAATCAGCAGGCCTCCACAGATTCCAAAAATCATTCACAGGAGTTTCTGGAATTACTTCACGCATTATCTCACATTCAATTATCTGGCTGCAGCCTGTTTAACTTTTTAAACACTTTCAGCGGTTCGTCAATAGCTCTATGATCATCAATTATCTCCTCATAATAATCTACGAACTTTTTCAGCCATTCATGCGGAGATGATCCAACAAAAGGTGGTGGTTGACAATGATTGCCACACATGATAACGGCAGTATTTCGAACCAGTCAAGAAAACATTTTTAATACCTCCAAGGATACAGTGCATATTTCATCCCAAATAATGATCTTAGGGACATATTTGTTACCCATTCGTTCAGGAGTCCACGCATCTCCTTTCCATCTAAAGAAGCTGTCATAAGTATGAGATTTGACTTCTCGCTCTTTCATTTCTCTGGCGAGTCTATGCGTGGGCGTCAAAACAACCATATGAAAATTCCGAAATATTCAATCGCACGTGTTGTTTTACCAGAACCACCGCACCCATTAAAATAAACTTTTATGTCTGGACACGGGATCATATACCGATGGTGCTGATGAACGCTGCGACATCTGTTTGTTTTTATAATATATTTCCTTAGATTCAACGTCGGCGGATTCAGAAGAACTATCTTTTCTCGCTTTATTCTCCATTCGCCCCATGATATATCAACACCGATATGTAATTCATTTAGCAATCCTGCATTCCTTTATTGATATAAAATGAATCTCTGGCGGCTCTAACCGCGGTATCAGGAAATCTGTTTATCATCGGTAATAAGTTTATCGAAACGTATGCGAGCATTGAAGATCTTAAATGAGTGAATTGTGGAGAATCACCATTAAGGAAGCTCACAATTGTTCCTAATTTGGCTCCGTCCGATAAGTTAACATTACTTCGACTTACAAATATATTTTTCTCTGTTCTATCGGCAATTATAAAATCGAGCTCAGCATCGTCGATAATTAATCTTGTACAATGTCGTTTGCAAAGTGAGCAGCAACTGACGGAACGATGAAGCGATTACTGAGTAATCGTTCGATATCATCAGTATCGTTCGTGAATTTCAACGCAAGATTTTTCATTTCGTTATAAAGAGATTCTGTACGATAAATATCTCCATTAGGCCCTACAAACTGACCATAAAAGCTACACTCGGAACTTTGAAACAACCACACGGATACAGGGTCACTCTTCCTGATATTTCTGATAAAATCGAACATATCACCGTCATAAAATTTAACAGTTCGAGTTCGTGGAAATAATGTTACGTCCGACGTTCACGAGTGAACCTTGTGATCAACGATCCTTTCGATTTATCTGCAACTCTTTGTAATCGGGCTTGTGTAAATGAATTTTGTGGGTACAGAGTGTACATGCAGAGTGTGCGACGAGAAAGTCTAGGACAAAAACCGTGTTGGAAATGTAACGTCGGAGTCAGGGATAAAACTCAGCTGTGTGTAGAATGCGGCGGTAAAAATACAGAGCTTTTGAAATGGTATTATGATAAAAAATTATGATAATGAATCTCCGATAAAAAAACGCTGAAGACTATATCTTAGATTTTCGGGTTAGCATTACACATATTTTTTCTAGCATTAAAATAATAATTTAGACAAATAATATTTACTATATAAATGGAGCAAGGAAAATTTTAACACATCCTATGATCAAGAATTATGAGAGTCTCGTGCTGATGTAATTAGGAACTGTGGACTAAAAAACCAGTTGGTTTTGTCAGTAATGCTGGTTATCTCATACTCTGTGCGGGGGAAATATATCTCTGTCACAAATTTTTATAAGAATGTTTTCACGGACTGATCAAAGATGGACTTGTTATTGATCATTTTAACGGCAGAAAACTCGATAATTATTTGAATAATTTGCAGGCTATTACACAGAGTCAGAATGATAAATTTGGAGGTACCGGCAAATATAATAACTCTGCAAGAGCAGTTATTTCTGTAAGTACAGAGACTTGGGAAGAAATACAGAGACATGGGAAGAAATAGAATTTCAATCGATTTGTGCAGTTGCCAAATATTTCTGCATTTTCCCAGCTTCGGTACCACGTGTCGCAGATAATATAACCAGATCACCATTTTCAATGAAATACAAACAAAGCATAATATTTATGTATCTAGTGACAAACGCCACCACTCCTGAATCTACTTTGGCTCAATTTTGAATTCTGTTGTAGTTGTCTTTCAATTGTATGCAAAAACACTCTAGATGAAGGGATATAACTCTGTCAAGTAACACTTCCTCCGGTAGAGTGATTAAACAGTAGCCTCGCTTGCAACTGCGTAATATTATATGACGGCCGCGGATTATTTTTTTATTATTTTTTTTTATAGGCTCACACTGTATTTACGAAAATGTTATTCTTGTCCCGCCTTGACTCTGTCAAGGACAAATCAGGGTTTGTTACACCAGGACTGCCCCTCTCTCCATATGTTACACCCCTTGACTATATCCCAGGAAAAAAGAGAAACAGATAAGCTACGCCCCCGTGATGTAATCCAGGTAAGTTTTTTTAGATTTCCAAGTATAGGTAACTTCATAATAATTATTGAAACATAATCGTAAGAATGATCTGTGGTCTAGCGCTAACGCCACGAATTTTCATACTCGACGTCTGGCGTTCCAGTCCCGTGACTGACAAATTTCTCGACAGTGGGAGATAAATCTCATTTTAATAATAATTTGGGGATCCAGCCTAAGGAAAATTCATGCACACCTCCCCACCATGTTGAACAACGTGGTGGGTGCTGCTTTTTGCACTCACCGGGGTTTGATTTGTGGGGACGTGTGCACAAAACTGAAAAACAGGAGCCCCCAAAAATAGACAGCAGGAGTGATGAGTCCTCTACAAGTGGAGGTGGCCTCATGAAGGGTGCATCATTAAAAGACATTCAGAAAGATTTTGTCAGCCAGGCAAAAAATTGCCTCATGAAGGGTACCCCATGAAGGGACCCCATGGAACGGCAAAACTGGCAAAATGAAGGGACCCAATGGAACGGCAAATTACTCATTACTCTTACTGTCTATTTTTTGTTTTCAATTTAAATAAATATTTATTATATAATGAACTCCGAAAATATTAATGCAATTATTTCTGCGACAAAAATATTACATGACGATGATATAGAACTTTCTGATCAAATTGATCCTGAAATAGTCACAAATAATTTTGAAATAATTCAAAAACGAAAATACGACGGACGATACACACTGGCAGCCGAATACAGGTTTATCAAATGTCACGTTTGCTAAGCCAGCTATAAAGTCATGTATAAGTTATAATATTACCGCGGCCATGTGATTGATGTATAAAGTTTGCCGCGGGCTAGTGTTAATCTCTTACGCAAGGTTACCGTGACCCGCCAGAGACCGGAAACCTGAGTTGGCAAAGGCGACCGCTCGCTTCATTTGACAAAGGCTTGTATTTATCACACCTAGGTGTTAAAGATTAGTCCTAAGATCAGAAGGAAGCCCGCGGGGTGAACGAGGCGTGTTCTCATCCGTCCCCACGTGGACAGAAATCGAGAGGGACATTGTCCGCTAAGTTGATTGGAAATGAAACACCACAAAGGTAATTCTACGTACTAAACGATTCTAGTAATTAAGTATACATACTACAAATAATTACAATTATGATGCCGTAATATTCTGCAAAAATCGAGCAAATAACTTACTAACCTTTTCGAAGCTTTGTCTTTCCTTAGAATCTAACTCTAAGTTTTACCGC
Source organism: Megalonaias nervosa (assembly GCA_016617855.1). Taxonomy (NCBI): domain Eukaryota; kingdom Metazoa; phylum Mollusca; class Bivalvia; order Unionida; family Unionidae; genus Megalonaias; species Megalonaias nervosa. The sequence goes on along the minus strand of JAECUM010017929.1, from coordinate 43,424 downwards.
CAAATTAAGAGTGGATCTCTCGGAGTAACCCTATTTTTCAGCAATCTGTCTAGGCTAAACAAACTTCATTTACGAGCTATGAAAGTTATCATTCGGATCTAAATTGTAATCACACCCTCTATTTCAATTCCGATTTGATGTCGCTGTGGATCGATTCAATCAACTTAGCGGACAATGTCCCTCTCGCTGTCTGTCCACCTGGATGGGACTTCTATAATAGTATAAATAAAACAGTGGGAGCACCCCACCCCTACTACATACAGATCCCTCACACTAAATTACTCCAACATGCAATGAAACAATCGCTGCATTTTATGTCGATGATGATAAAAACGTCCGACAAATTCGTTTCACTCGCACAGGCGATTGAGAAAGTTAGTTCAGAGTTATCACGCGAATACGAAACAAAAAACTTTGTGAGTGCACGTGTAACACAGCTGAAAAAAATTTATGTACGATTGTAAACAATCGGATTGTAAACACCTTGACCCCGTCATGGGGGATTGTGAAAGTGAAAGTGAAAATTGTAACACCGAATAATAGCGCGTGTAATATTTACTTTTATTCTTATTCTGATTCAGATTATAATTTTTATTTTTTATTTTTGCTGTTATTCTGATTCAGGTTATAATATTTATTTTTTATTTTTATTTTTATTCTGATTGTAATATTTATTTTTTATTTGTATTTTTATTCTGTTTTTGATTCGGATTATAATATTTATTCTGATTCAGATTATAGTATTTATTCAGATTCTGATTCAGATTATAATATTTATTCTGATTCAGATTATAATATTTATTCAGATTCTGATTATAATATTTATTCAGATTCTGATTCAGATTATAATATTTATTCTGATTCAGATTATAATATTTATTCTGATTCAGATTATAATATTTATTCTGATTCAGATTATAATATTTATTCTGACTCAGATTATAATATTTATTCAGATTCTGATTCAGATTATAATATTTATTCAGATTCTGATTCAGATTATAATATTTATTCTGATTCAGATTATAATATTTATTCTGATTCTGATTCAGATTATAATATTTATTCTGATTCAGATTATAATATTTATTCTGATTCTGATTCAGATTATAATATTTATTCTAATTCAGATTATAATATTTATTCAGATTCTGATTCAGATTATAATATTTATTCAGATTCTGATTCAGATTATAATATTTATTCTGATTCTGATTATAATATTTATTCTGATTCTGATTCAGATTATAATATTTATTCAGATGATAATATTTATTCAGAATCAGATTATAATATTTATTCTGATTATAATATTTTTTTTCAGATTATAATATTTATTGTGATTATAATATTTATATTTTTATGTTTATTCTCGTCATAATATTTATTCAGATTCTGATTCAGATTTTGGCATTTCGGGATATATACCCGGGCGGGAGGGTTTTTTTACTCCCTGATTATTGTCAGGATCTCACATACAAACTTATTGGCAAAGATTCATTTCTTAAATCAAGAAGGTGTCCGCTCTAGTCAGTAAGTCTGAAATGTATCCGTGACAACAGCGGATTATGACATTGCAGATAAAACGGATTAACAGGTTCTGACACAATTAAAAACCCAGGCTGAACTTCAGGGGTAAATGAATATAAGATTTATCCCTGTTGTGGTTGCCTGGATTTTTCAAGATCTACTTGATAACTGCCATCGATTGCATCACACACCAGACTGACTGCGATTATTGATGCAATATTGACAACACCTGGTAATATATGACAACCACCGCCGTCTGGATCATTGTTATGTTTGAAAGTATCTGGAGGAGGGAATATTTTTCTCCATACATCAATGATTTTGGGATAGTATTCATGGATGATATCGTTGACGTATTTCTTCAGCTCGTCGGCGTTAAATCCTGGTATTATGAATTTTGGTAATTCTGCTTCTGTGATCGAGTAGTGTGTGAAAAACAGCTGCTTAAGTGTCGTTGTATAAGGGGGTTTAAAATCGACAAAATCATCATCGGTGACTATCACTGTTTCAATGATAACCCGACTGACATACTTGAGGTCAGATGCAACTTGATTTAGATGTTGCAATGATCTGTTGCTTTATATCGTCATTGGAATAATCTTGTATGTGATTGGAAAACAACTGTCGCAGTTTGCTGCTTACATGTTGGTGTTCAGACTTAATGGCATCGGGAAATGATTTAATGAATTTTTCGTCGATAATCGGCATTTTATCATGATCTAAGTGATATATAGTTCTTGCTAATTCAGGAAGTCTTGTACCATCAGACGCAATAAAATGAAATTTCTCATCGATATATATATATATATATATATATATATATATATATATATATATATATATATATATATATATATATATATATATATATATATATGCTTCCATATACCTCCATGGATCAATTTTTCGACGTTTTAAAAATATTCGTTTGTCTGATTTTTTTTTTGTGCTGATGGTTGTACTGCTGGCCATTCTAACACAGTTCGGATCGATGATTGATATATATCTACGCCGTAATCTGGCGATGATATTTCAAAGGGGCTGATAATGTTGGCTCGTGAACCGTGATTAGCGATCTCGGATTCTTTTCCTGTAATAGATTTAATCCTGCGTTGGAATTCACTATTGATCTGTTCAACTTGCCAATCGGGGGTTCCATCAGATTTATTTTTATACGAAAACACTAATGACTTATTTGCTTGCAACCCACCGAATGACTTTGATCTAATATTTGGTCAGCTGTAATATACACGCAATTGTGCTCGTGCTATTTCCTTGGCTGGAATTGCAGTTGGAAAGCTAACGTCAAACTCAGGATTGGTTGAGCTCGCTGATATCGTCGTAGTTGTTGGTGGTGTTGTATTAGCGACGATTTGTTCTAGCAATATCGGGGACTGATTCTACGATATTATTATTTAAATCCTGTCTTTGTCGGAGTCGGCGGCGATTCTATCTTGACAGAGTCAAGAGGTTGGTTTCCAGTTGCTTCATAGTAAACCTTAATCATTTTTGCGAATTCCTGATTTGATATTATTCCATCGTTAAGCCCTGATGATATCAGCGATGATAATTTAGCGTGTGCGCATATTGCCGCCGATAGCAACGTTGTATATTCGTGTAATTTATCAGCCACACATGTAGATGTCTTTTTGCGATGATATTAAGAATACCAACAACACTGGTTATAACTGCAGCACCAATTCCTATTACTGGTGTTATTATGTATGTGGCTGATAATACTCAGATTATAGTTACTGTTCCAGTGACTATGGCGTATGCAGAGTATACAATTATGTGAGTAAAAGTGATATGTCTGCGGTATTTTTTTGTTTTGTTTTACTGTATGCGGATCAATGATATTTTTCAGTTGGGTCTGCAATAAACACGCTTGCTCATATCTGAAACGTTGAACATCAATCGATTGGTTCATTATATATATATATATTGTTAATAATTCAAGTAGGTGGTAGTTTAGAGACGAATTTAATACACCAATAGTACAACACGCCAATGCCTTTTCTTCGGGTTCCACCACAAATGTTTTCTCGTCATTTTGATCCCATATCACTAACATAGTGAAATTGTGGTAGATATTGTAAATGTTGTAGCGCCGAGTACTGAAAATCTGTATATGCCGGTAACCTTACCGGTATGTTTGATGGATTTATTGAGTGGTGTCCATAATGCCTATCCAGACGCTGCTGTATATACTACGACATCGGTAATCTTTTTTTATGTCAGAGAACTTAATGTCGATGACTGCTAGACTCCCAAAAAATTCACTGATGGCTCTATTTGTGTTTCTACGAAAATTTACAAACGCGGCTACATAAGTAGCATATTCAGATCTGAACGAGATCAGTCCACCATTGATTGTCGTTAACGAGGTTATCATTGGGGCGTTGCTATTGTCGACGTATTTCTTCGTTGCGGTGTCATCGCTTGATTCTGGTTCTCCAAACCAGTAATTTTATTATTAGCCATATTGAGAGAACCATTCATTGTATCACCGGTGGAGAGTAAACGATCATTGATCTCAGTTCTGATCGTGGCGTTGTTGCTGTCTACGTATGTTTTTGTTGCCACATCATCGTCTGATTTTGGTTTTCTCACATTGATAATTGTATTTCTGCTCATGTTGAGATCGCCATACATAGCATCTCAAATTCTTCTGAAGCGTCCAGCAATTTCTCCCACGATTGTTAGAACTGATTCCTCTGAGGTTTTAATTTTACCGTTTTTAGCAAACACCACCAAGTTATCTTTGGTCGCATGTGGAACTTGCAGAATAATATCTGTCAACGGGAAATTTGCTCGTCTTTAATCGTCCTTGTTGATCCTGAAAAACAACAACTTCATTTTGGTCCACATCTACGAGACGCAAAAGATTAGCGAGCTCATCCTTGACCTGGTTAAGGGTTGCATATTTATATTAGGATAAGTCATCTTGGGGCCTGAGACTCCGAGAAGATCTTCCGTAAATATCTACCACTGTATATTCATTAAGACCTGTTTAAAACGTTGGACGACGTGGTATACTCGTGCACGACTTTATGAGGCGGCGTCTTTGACGATGACACAGCGTCGAACACAGCGAGTACTTCACAGCCACACACTGGCGGATCAGATATTGTCTGTGTTGGTAATGTTGAATACCAGATGGGATTACTTGGACGTTCGCCGACATATTTTAAAAATTCTTTTGGTGGTGCCAGTCCATACGAATCAAAATAAACAACTCCGCGTGGATCAATCGTATATGCAACCCAGTGAGTGGCTGGACCAGAACTTCCATCAAGATTAATGATACCGGTTTCAACACGGTTTGGTTGTTTTTGTAATTGATCATGCATAAAAACACCTCTAAAGTTTTTGATGTTTAATTTTTCAGCAGCATAAAGTAAATCAAAATTGGACATAGGAAGCATGTTTAGCAAAGTGTCCCGGGAAGTCTAAGACCTGAGCCGCTCGAGGCTTGAACGTACCACGAATGAGGGGTTCCTGGCAGTCTTAGATCTTTCCCATTTTTCTGAAAGTTAGTCCGTGACCTCTTGCTTTCTTTCATGCCATACCAGCAGCAGTTCCAACAGCACCAAGTGGAACTGCTTTTGCAACAGCTGGGGCTGCAGCGGCTATTAACGCTGATACAGCTGCAAGAAGTGGAAATATACCACCAGTCTTAGCAATATCTTTAGTGGCGCCCGCAGAACGATTAAATCTAACGCCGGTCTTTGATCATTTGGCGTCATTGAAGTGCCTGAGCTGACGTTCTGTCAGTGATAGTTTATTTGGACCACCTGCGATCTGTGCTGATTTCAGCAATATTTTTATTCCCGAATTCCTTTCTGATACTGACTGTAGCTTTTTAATCTGACTAGGAGTCAGAGTAACACTAACATGATGATATGACATCATAATATCATGTGTGATTTAATTACTGATCACGAGTGATCCAGTTACATGTTTTCCACTGGGGCATCAATGACTTTCATTCGTCCACCAACACCTTCAAGCAACATTGTTTTGTCTGAGAGTATAACAGCGATTGCTCTGTAATTAGCAATAGCTCCTCTTGCCACACGAGCTCTAAAGTGTATATCAACGACAGATTGTCTAAAGAAATCCAGGTGTTTCAGAGAAAAGTAATAAATCGGATACAGCGTTGTAAAATCTAGTTGTGATATTTGTAGACCAGAATGAATAATTTGATCACGTCACATAAATATCATCAAACGATGATATGCACCTGCTACATGATTGTTATCAAAATTTAATAATATATGTTCGGACGGTTCTTGATGTCCATTTATTCTCAGTGAAACTTCAGTAACGCCAAGTTTGTCAAATATCATTATACTGTGTGTTTGTGAGTTTATTCAAGCAGTATCTTGGAAAGCAATGAATATATTTCGCGGTGCAGAGACACCTTGTTGTGACGCTCTCTGCCATGTGAATAAACCATTAATTGTACTTCGAACACTATCTGTGGTCATCGTCAAGCATGATAATGTTTTGATTTACCACCTGAGTCCATAAAAGAGAGTAGCCGTTGTTTTTCAGTGAGTGATTCTATTATTGTTGGCATCGACAATGAAAGTTTTGTCAGTATTACTTTACCAGCATCACCACCATGTCGCCAGATTGCATCATCGTCGGTAGCCTTTCTTACAAGTACAACTGTATGCTTGGCTCCGAAAATAACCTTTCTGACATTTCTGCAAAATCCAAATATATGTGACAGTGGAATTGCACATGAAAATCTTTTACTCCATCTTTCAGCATTGATCGACGTGCTGCGAATCCTAAGTTGAATTCTGGATTAGCACCATAAACCACCGGAGATACATCTGCGTCGTCAGCAGCAACTGTATGGGGGGGGGATTTGTCGTCTTATATCATACTGTATGTTGTTAGGGTGATCAGAAGTATCCTTCACAAACATCATCGACGGACAAGCTGATATTGAATAATCATCGGAATATCTTGCTAGACCCAATATCGCCGTGACAACCTCGCCGTTTTCCAGGCATGATTCAATGTTTCTATACGTGGCACTGTTGAACAACGCCATGATCCTATTATTAACAAAACCAACTATAACATCAGCTGTATAGTCAGTATCATCTGTTTTTAGAATTTCACCTTCTACTTCACCTCCTACCTCAATAAATGCTTCAGCGGTTAAGAAATATCTGCCTGTATCCTGAACTTGCAGCTCAATTTGCCCACGCTGATTTGGTCTCGTAGATCATACGAATAATACTGATAATCACGTACCGATTCATCTTTGAGGACTGGAGCATCCATGTCATATGCGAGATCAGATGCACGCTTAAACATTATTAATTCATTATCGTCTAACACGAAGACCACTTCCTGCTATTAGACTAGCAGTTATAATTTTTTTTTTCTCTTTCTGACAGGGGTACACCAGCCAACTCCGCTAGTTTTTGATTTGCAACTTGATTTATTATTTTACTAACATTTGCAGGCATAACTTCGGTTCTTGGTAATTTTACTGGCTGAGGTCGGACCGCCGGCAATCTGCGTATTAACCGTGCTAGTCTATCTCTGATTGCTGAGAATGCTTTACTAGCAACATCAGCAACAGCACCAATACCTTTATAACAACAATGTCAATAGCTTTCATTCCCAGTTGCTTTGCAATCGGTATTGCTTTTGGGGCTATCCTTCTGAATAGGCCCTGAACAACATCACCGAGTCCATCACCGTAGATCGCTTTATAAGTTGGTAATCGCGAATTTATCACCCTGACCATTACAGGTCCACGTTGATCATTCATCATCATCATCATCATCATCAACAACAATCCCTTAACCCAAGAGGTCGTTGGGGCACCACAGTTGACTTTAAGACCAATTCTCTCCATCTTTCCCTGTTCTCTACTGCCCTTTGGGAATCGCCAAATCCTATGCCTGTCCACTCTTTAATGTTGTCTTCTCACCTCTTTTTCTGTCTGCCTCTTCTTCTGCACCCTCGCACTGTGCCTTGCAAGATTGTTTTTGACAGTCCCAGATGATCTTGAGACATGACCGTACCACTTGAGTTTGCGATTTTTTGCAATGGTCAAGACGTCTTCATAGGATTCGATGGCTCGTTGGATCCTGTTGTGGACTTCTTCATTGGTTACATGGTCACTGTACGAGATGCCCAAGATCTTGCGGTAGCATCTCATTTCAAAGGTTTGAATCATTCTTTATAGATCTGATGTGAGCGTCCATGTTTCACAAGCATACAGAAAGATAGATATGACAATCGAGCGCATCAGCCTTATTTTGGAACCAAAAGCAATGTTGGTATCGTGAGCATTATGTATGATCATATTATTTTCTTGCCACTGATCTAACTGCATCAATCACTGCGGTAATCATCAACGATTTCATCGATGAGGGACGATAATGATCAATGTCCATGAGTGGCAATACCGCTTCCAGTAGCGCTGGGGCCAGGATATGTATCATCTCAGGCCAGCCAAGAACTGTTCTCAGCGACGACATTGTAATATCAACCTCGTACATTGGCGATACGTTTGAGATGGCAGAGCTGGGTGTAGGATGGTGTACACTTACGAAACTTTTAGAGTCTTTACCAGTCGCTTGTATGATCTTCCATCGGATCTCAATATTTATAGATCCGCTCATGGAAAGTCTGAGAAACACACAAACGACTTATTCATGGGGAATCCTCAAAATGGCTGCGATCGAATATTAGGCCAAATGCGATACATTTTGCAACGATATAAGTTCGATCTCGAGTGTGTGTGATTGCCCCGCAGTGATAGATGTAGAAAAGTCACAAAAAATTCTGGTTTGTTGATGAGATCGTAATCATCGAGGTAACGCTGACCTTGTATTTGCAACAACACGCCAACTTTTGGTGCTTTGTTGCCGATCCTACAAGTATTTCCAACCGAGCTTCAAGATTGTGAGGGTCTCACTATACATCGAAGTCCTGTCCTTGTTTCTATTTGTCTTTTGTTTTACTTCAATTATACGTTTTGTTTCATTAGCAGCTGGTCCAGTGCTTTGTGATTTGTTTTCGTAATTCTGGGTCTTGCTGCATATATGCAGGAATTTGTAGGGATGATACACGCTTTGCGTCCCTCGCCAAAGGCACGTCTTGTAGCACTTGCAAGCAGGCATTTACAATAATGCATCAAGGAAGATTAGAAAATACATGCATAGAATTAACGCGGTAATCCCCCTCCATATGTATAATGGTTGAGGTTCGTATGATGTTCAGGGTTCGTATTTGGGTTCTGGTTCGCGTGGACGTTCGCGAGGTCGTTTCCTGAGTCTTTACTTCTTGCATAAAAGCTGGAAGCATTTCGTTGTCTGCTTCAATGTTTCAATCTTCAACTGTTTGATGCATTCTATTATAAAAATAAAACATGGGGGTAGTGGTTTGTTTCAGCCCAGTAATTTCCCTGTATAGCCACTTGGTCCATACATCTTTTGTCTTCGATTTTATTTTCAACACATTTTATTTCCTTGTGGGTGGGGTTATCTTAAGAGAAGCATATATAGAATTTTAAAAAGTTCACTGATAACTTTCCTCATTACAATTATGTAAATCTGATTTCAGCACTGACTTGTACGCGGGTGGTGGTGGTGGAAGATTTTCAAGTCCCGCTCTGGTGTCTTCGTCGAATTCCCTGGTGCTGTTTTGGAATCTCTCTATCTGCGCTGGCAACTGTTCAGTGGCTTGGGTTGTCCTGTCAAGCGGACCCACAATCGCCGCGTTGTTTTCCTTAACCTTCTTGACCTCTTCCGCGTTTTCACGTAAGGGTTTGGTCAGTGGTGTACCGTTTGTTCGAAGCCCTCTGTAAGATCTTCCAGTGCAGTTTGTCTCGACTGTAACATATCTTGGACAAGACTGCGTCCGGCTATGTCATTACGAATCAGTTCCTGGTGTTAGTGGGCAGTTTTGAGACGTCGCTCCAAGTAATCTGCTTTGGTTTCACTGGCAGGTTTGACATTATATTTGTCATCGTTGTTTAAATTGTTGCGTCAAAACAAGCGCAATACTTGCGTCTTCCTCTTGCAAAGCCATAGGGACATCTATGTTTTATGTGGCCTCAGAAAAAGATTCTCGCGGGGTTGTCTTATTATTCAAGCATATCATAATCGTAAAAGATAAGATCAACGCTCGGAACAAAGTCGTCAAAGATAGGCGCTTTATCGACTGTGGAAATTAAATAAACCGTGGAAGATTTGTTTATTCGCGCATCTCCGAGTACAGTTATAGTTATGTACAACTGATCATACGTTAATAATCTCAAAATCAGATTCAACAACAGATGGGTTTTCCCAGGTCCAGCCGGACAGATTATTATCGCAAACTGAGTTTGAAACTATGTCATAACGGTAAAAGCGGAGCTTTTTCTCGTTCGTGATGCCATCTTGAATGTCACTTGTATTCATATTGTGTGAGATGACGTCTTAAAATTCATTCTACAAATCCATCGCGGGTTCAAATACATATTTGCTGGAACTTGTATTTGATGTGAAACCAAACAGTTCACGTTTATGAGTACCTCCATTTCCAGATCCACCGGTAAACGCAACTGCGTGATTAAATAAAGTAGGCGGTGCTGCTGCTGCGTCATCGAAGCTACCCGGAACACGTTCAAGCAAGTACCCTGGTTTAAAGCACATCTCTTGATACAGTTATTCAAGACCTGATAAGCGACTGGATAAACCATTTGATTCTAAAAACAAGCCAAAGCCTGGAGAAGGATCAATAAATCGTGTCGATCCTGCATGTTACCGATACGATCTAGCGTACCAAGCATACCAAACAACAAGTGACGTCCGTGCACGTCAACGTGCTGTTATAGATGTCATCCATGATTTGAAGGCTGTCAGTCATACACTCGGATCAAGAATTGCCAGATAAATTATCAAAAGCGGTATGAAGACTAAGATTCCAACAGAAGGTTAAACTATAATACAATGAAACCAGCCGAGATCCACCAGTCCCCACGGGTACTGGAAAAGTGAAGCTGTCATTGCAAAGTTAGGAAGCGCTGTAAAAGTCACTCAGAGGACCGCTCGAGAATGGTTGGCTAAAAAAAGCGTTCTGGTAACTTTACCTACTCAAGGAAGATTTGACTTTGACGGTTTGATGTAAAAAAACACTCAACGAAGTTCATCAGGCTGATCTTTGATTTCTTTCGCATGATCGTGTACGCGGATGTACATGTAAGCACGCATTAAGAATTGTAGATATTGCCAGCAGATACAAGAAGCAGAGTCATTGTCGTCTACATATTCAGCAAGTTTCCCACACGCGCATAAACGTATTTGTACAAGTGGACCCGGGCAAAGAATTTCTCGGAGCCTTTGCTACGTTATAAATAAAACACAAGGTACGGCTTCCTATTAGACATGTTAACATAACTTGTGATCAAGCCATTGTTGAATGATTTAACTGTACACCTGCGGAACATATATCTGAACATCAGTAAGCGCAGGAGTCTCAGACCCAGTCATACAAGCACTAAATGATGAAACCTCCTAGTAGAATATTTGTGCGAGAGGAATTGTAAGTTGTTGCCGCGGATACGGAACTATCGCCAAGGTTTATTTTGGGATCTGCGCGTTCCCATACACGTAAGTAGTAAGGAAATATCCCCCGTGTGGTGTAAAGCGGGGACCAACTCACCTTGATGCGACGATACACACCCATCCGATGTTTGTATGACCGGATAAGACTGGCCGAGTGTACCAAATTCACGTCGCTCGCGAAGACATTCTACCTAAATGTTAAGCCGGTGATCTTTTGCACAATCACGCGTAGGACACCGCCTTCTTGATGTTTTTACCAGATCAAACCACGATAGAGTATATTTTTGGGGCCAAGTCCCTCGTATTCCTCGATGAGTTTACCGGAACATTATTGAAAGAACTTACCAACATCATTAATGGTCTCAGTGTCATTGCGGTTTAGGATCACACTAATGACATTGAACTGTGCGTGTGTGAGCGCGCGCGTGCTTGCGTGTGTGCGTGCGTGTGTGTGTGTGTGTGTGTGTGTGTAAGGTTTATCTAATTAGGTAAGAACACAGTAACATGTAGAGTAAGCTCTTCATTTATGGTAATCTGAAAATACTGTATAAGAGTCTTGTAAATAGACACGTGAAATAAACATGTGCACAGTTTGAATAATCGGTTAACAAAAATTAAATCCATGTAAAATGCGTCTCTAGTCCTTCTCGTTCAAATCCATGTAAAATGTGTCTTAAGGCCATCTGGGCCCAAATAAGTTCAAATGACCCATCGCTGGAGGTACTGCACCAACCAGCATACTTCCGTTCGTAGCATTAAATCTAATAATTCTAAACCTGTTAGATTGTTTTCATATCTCAGAACTACAACAATATTATACCCCTTTCACCTGACTGACTCGGTTTATCTTATTATATTTGGTTTGTGTTTAATCTCTATGCATTTCGTTTCAACAGGTCTCAATTTCTTGTCACGTTATATATTCTCAAGGTATATAGAGCGCAGGAGGGAAGTGGAGGTGGGGGTTGGGAATTGATAACAAGAATACATGCAGTAGTAGATTTTCACTTCACACATTTGTTTCATTTCAATCTTATTCCATGTAGCTTCCCGTATTATTGCGCTTTCTTCAGGTTGCATCTTGTACTACACTGTAATGTTGAAATAATAAGGCAAATGATAAAAGCATAAACTCACGATAAAGATCTGACATAAACAGTAAATGAATAAATTAATAATCCCCCGTTGATAAGTGTATCAGCCTGTTAACGTGTGTCCCCATTTTAACTTTCATCTTGTTTTTGTTTTTTTTACTTTGATAATGATACCCAGAATAAGGTGAAGACCAATGCCAGTCAAATATCAAAGAGGGTGTTACGAAAGCCTGAAGTCGACAACAACTGACAAGTGTTATTATTTCAATAATGAAACGATTGCCATTTATTCATTAAGATCAAACTGGATAAGTACAATGTCTTATAAAATGATCCAGACTCGTACAAGCATCCGGAAATGCTACGGAGCATACCATGAGTTAGAGGAGAAAAAGGGCTCTTGAAATCGAAAACCACCGAAAACTGGATTATCAAAAAAATCTATAACCTTGTTTGACAGAAACGGGATTTGCACCACAGACACTTCAAATTAAAAAAAAAAAAAAAACATGGCAGAAAGGTACAGAAAAGAGCGACTCATATCTGGGCTTTCCAGCTGATGTACTTCAAAATTGTTACTAAAGACGTGCTTTTGGGAATCGAAGTAGCTATTATTTCGACCTGATAACACGGATTATAAGCTATCAACAGGTATGAAATTAGCAGAGCGTAGATCAATACGTCACAGGAAAATATCTGTGCGCGTCGTGCCGCCTCTCGAATGTACTTAAGTCATCATGATTTTGATTTTAGATTTTATTTTAACTTGCAAGTTATTACCGCTGTAGATCCCATTGGTGTCAGTCAAGGTTTGACAAGATGAATGTTGCCGAAAGGACCAACACTAGTCAGAGGTCGCAACCAATCACCATCTTCAAAATGAGAGGTCACTTGTGACATTCACCAACAAAATATTTAAATATGAGTAAATAGCTATTGGTGTAGAAATAAACACTGGACAATCATTGCGACAAGTTTTATTTTTTAAGGGAAAGTATATCACTATATATGTTGCAAGTAGAGGTTGGTAGGCTTGCAACGAGGATTTTTAAAAATCCGAATAAGAGCTGTTATGTTTTGGGCTAAACTCGTTACTGGAAAATTAGTAAAATTTAATAATTATTAGATAATACAATGTTACACGATGCTTCTTCTGGTATATGCAATTTTCAAATGACTTTCCTCTGTCCAACAAATTTTGCATTATTTGGGTCTGAATAATTTATACTTATCTCAATTATTCCCCCAGCTGGATGATTTTTAAGAAAGCCACAATGAGACTGAATTACCAATGTATACAAATTTGACATTTTTCTTTGTATTCCTCTTAAAGAAGAACTTATTGGATATTAAAAAGTCTCTTAATTTTTAACCACGTATTGCGCATAGGATGATAAGGGAAACAACTCTGTAGTAATCGAAATCTCATTTTCCAGCAATTGTATCCCCTAGTTCATAATAAGATAAGTCTGCACCAGTCTGATAACACTTCATAAGACTCGCGGAATAAGGTGGAGAGCATTTATGGGGGCAGGGGCCAGTTTTTATGTACAAATTTAATGCTGCAATCAGTGACATAGTATAAAAAATCATAAAAAATCAAATACACAAGTGAGGTCAAAAAGGTCCATATTTTTAGATACCTATATCAAAACAAAGCATAATAATATTATCCACATGACCAGAGAAGTCAATGGCAGTTCATAGCAGAAGAAGTTTATGCACCCCAACCCCAAATTTATACCTGCAATTTTCATGTCCGAAGGTCATTTTTGACACCATGTGATGCTCACAGTGCAAACACAAGGCCTTTTCCTAGATGACAATTCTGCAAAACAATGTGTACTAAACAGGCTGATGCAATTGAAAATAGTTGTCATCCAAGCCGTTTTGAGATATTCTACTTGCCCCAAACCCATGTGTTTACAGCTATGGGAGGCTAGCTCTTCTTCCTAGCCAACTATTGGTATTTCACTATCAACATACTGCAGAGTAACTATGGAAGGTGTACATGCCTGACATCAATTTCAAGAACAACACAAGCCTGAAACATCTAGTTCACAAATATATCCATATCTTTAATTAGTAAACAATAAAAGCTGAAAAAGTCACACCATATCCTTAAGTTAAGAAATTTGCCAGGGGCCAATTTACGAAACTGTACCCTGCCACCTTAAGAATTTGGCTGAAAATGGTTTATGTCAAAAATTGTGTACAGATCACATATTTAGACATTATCTAGTACAATGGCATAAAGGAAAACTTTTTGTGCGCAAAACTAAAAATGGTATTAGTCTTTTAGAAAAGTGACTACTTTGCGGCAAAAAGCACTTGTATTATTTACATTGTGAGTTATGACTGACTGCATTTCTTGAAAGATTTCAAATCGTTTGCAACCTACAATGCTTTTGGTCTTTGTTTACCACAATAGCATCAGGACAGAATAAAAATTCCTCTACAATGTTTCATGAATGTCAAGAACAGATTTGGAAGTTATAAATTTTAGGAGTGAATGACAGAAATGCTATGTCAGATGTCAGTGACAGAAGTGAAAAGTTTCTATAAACTCTTCTAGCAAACTTAAAGAAATCACACATTTAAGTAAATAATGTGCTTTAGAAGTACTTTTAGACTGATATAAAACAAGCAGTTCCTAACCTTTCATTATCATTCTGGAGATGCTGATAGCAGCATCAATGTTGTGTGGGTGTGTGTTGGGGGGGGGGGGTAATCACAACAACAGTCTAGCTAATCTGGAGAGATCAAAGTTTAATCAATTAACATTGGACCATGCTGGAATATTGTTATACTGATGTGTGGGACCCTGTTAAACTTACAAAGTGACATATCAAATAAATTCATTGATACATAGCCACTGAAATTGACCATACATATACAATTACTCGATAAAATTTAACAGAGAAATTTCTTCTCAGACACCAATTCACTTACAACTGACTTTAATGATTTCTGAAGTTTACAAAATCATAGTAAATAATAAGATAAGGTATAGAACAAATATTTACAGTGGAAAATTCAGTTCAAGTTAAAAAGCATTTCACCTGCTTGGCTTTTAATAAGCACGTACCATAAAACAACTCCTGCGGAAGCTAGACCTGTCCGTCAAAGTCACTCTCTTGTGCACTTAGATCAGAATGAGTATCTGGATGAGATTGAAGCTATTGTTTCTTTCAGCATGACTAACCGATTAATCCTAATCTTTTACCATGCAAACAGAGACCTGCAAAAAGAAAAGAAACAAGTGATATTGATGTAGTTTTAACATTCAGTGAAAACACAAGAATTTCAGAGGAGAAACTGTATGTGTATTGTCAAATGCATGAAAATGCCACTTAATTTTAAGCTTTTCCCCCTTTGTTAACTGAACCTGGAAATTTCAAGATATATACAAAACACTGAAACATTTCCTATTATCACCCATGTGTGAGATATGGATCTCTTATGTCAACTTCACAGTGTGGTCATGAAGATAGAAACTATGTCGGTTTGCTAGAACTATCGTTCTTCTCACCAAAATATAGCTAGCAATATGCCATATGCATCACTATTTCTAAGACCATTCCACTGGTGACATTCAACATTCACAATAGTAAGTTTATGTATGATTCCTTTGAAGTCTATCTGCTTCTCTGGAGTTAAATTACTTTTAAGACTGCATGTTGACATGCTACACAATTGTTTCTGTGTGTCTGTATTAAAATGTGAATAATATTCATGAAAAAGGGGTGCAAACCTTGACAACTATAGAAAGAGCAAGACAATACATTACAGTCACCATTTTGTTCCCATATTTAGTAAGTTAAGTCCAAAATATGCTATTTTGTCATATGTAAACAGTTCTCACATTGAGGTACAAAACACAGTTACCTCCCTCTCCAATGAGCATTACATACAACACTAAGTGATATATGGAAAAAGGAAGGAAATATAATGAAGCTAATGCATAAAATTATTTAAATACACACAAAGAAACAGAAAAGTATAATAGATGTGGCTGACTGCACCATAAAAAAATTATCAGTTTTCCTTAAGGGGGCAGGGGCCAGTTTTTATGTACAAAATTAATGCTGCAATCAGTGACATCGTATAAAAAATCATAAAAAATCAAATACACAAGTGAGGTCAAAAAGGTCCATATTTTTAGATACCTATATCAAAACAAAGCATAATAATATTATCCACTTGACCAGAGAAGTCAATGGCAGTTCATAGCAGAAGAAGTTTATGCACCCCAACCCCAAATTTATACCTGCAATTTTCATGTCCGAAGGTCATTTTTGACACCATGTGATGCTCACAGTGCAAACACAAGGCCTTTTCCTAGATGACAATTCTGCAAAACAATGTGTACTAAACAGGCTGATGCAATTGAAAATAGTTGTCATCCAAGCCGTTTTGAGATATTCTACTTGCCCCAAACCCATGTGTTTACGGCTATGGGAGGCTAGCTCTTCTTCCTAGCCAACTATTGGTATTTCACTATCAACATACTGCAGAGTAACTATGGAAGGTGTACATGCCTGACATCAGTTTCAAGAACAACACAAGCCTGAAACATCTAGTTCACAAATATATCCATATCTTTAATTAGTAAACAATAAAAGCTGAAAAAGTCACACCATAGCCTTAAGTTAAGAAATTTGCCAGGGGCCAATTTACGAAGCTGTACCCTGCTACCTATGTGCGTGTAACTAGTGTTAAATATCCACTGTTTGCTTATGGCCTTAGGTCACGAATGTAGTCCCAGTCTATTTTTAGATCATTTTTTCCTGTCTCCGTTTGGTGGTGATACAAGAGTTAGATGTAGGCATTCTTGGTAAGGATTTAAAGGCAATTGTTTATTCTTCAGAATATGAGCTTATGGTGTGGTTGTCTGTGTGTATTTCGGCGACAGTGCACAGTGAGTAATAAGGCCTTGGTGATGATCCGGAAGTGAAATCTGTGTTCCATTGCATGGTGTTTTGTTTACAATTCAGCCTCTCAAAAATAAGCAGGTCAATCCCTGACAAGAACTTCACCGTGAAGTCATCTTTGAAGGTATTTTAGATTGACATATGATTTGTATTGATTGTCACACAATGGAAAGTTCAGTACTGAGAAACAAATGTAGAGAATATATAGTAAAATTAATTGTGTTCTATGGCCTTATGTACGTGCAGACGACCTACCATAGGTACAAGTCATGATATTATACTCGTGTATTCTTGTTGACTAGTCTGGTTCCCTGCTTAGTATGCTCCCTGCGTTGCACTCCGCTATATTAGTAAAGCGGAGTGCAACGCAGGGAGCATACTAAGCAGGGAACCAGACTATCTTGTTGACATACTCTTCGTCCTCTGTTGACCCAAAAATTGACTGGTCCATGTTTGAAACATTACATCATCACAATTCTCTGTGGCGGATGGGGTGGGGGAGACGCGAAAAATACCGGAACATTTATTAGAGTTTCTAAACAGATGGCTATAATTATGTCATGGAAACATGCAGGTCCACGCTGTCGATTCCGTCCTACAGATCCCTCGTATATCTATTTATGTTCCACTTCAAAACAAAAAACAAAACAAAAAAAAAAAAAAAAACCACAAAAAAAGAGATGCCACTACTGTGTGTAGACTAGTATCAACTAACTAAGGGTCTGCAACAACACCTGCTATCCACGTGTAAAAGCAACGTTTGGGTAAAGCAAGAGTTTTTTAGTCGGAAATTTCCAGAGACCAGTCTGACCCCTTTTTATCGATATCTTGAGTACTAAGTCCTATTCCAGACTCGAAATGTATCAAAGCAATAGTTTAAGTGGACAGAATTGTTTCGGGTAAAACGTTTGACTCGTATAAAGTTTTATTATGAAAACTCCAGGCCTATCCGTCATAAAACATTACTCAACATTTCCGATAAAAAATCTTACCACGGACTTGAAATTGGTACTCGAAATTTTGCAACCTTTTGTTTGATCAGAATATCTTGCAATACGATGTAGAATCGAGCAAAATATTTTGATGGAGGAGCCTAGATATTTAATGGCACTATTAAATTTGAATGATGGTGCTGAAAACATTAAAGTTGTTCTTCTCGCTAATATCTGAATTAATTCAAATTTGACGCTTGCAAAAAACTTTCACTTTTTACCCTTGACCCAGTTTATAAGTTTTCGTTTGCATTGTTATTGTACTGCATAAGTAGATCACCTTTCATACCGTATATATATATATATATATATATATATATATATATATATATATATATATATATATATATATATATACTCATCAATAAGGAGGTCATTAGGTTCGATCCCCGGCCGAGTCATACCAAAGACTTATAAAAATGGTACTACAGCTGCCTCGCTTGGCGCTCAGCATTAAGAGGCTAGTGTTAGGACTGGTCGGCCTGGTGTCAGGATAATGTGACTGGGTGGGACATCATGCTACATGTCTGCGGCATGATGCCCCAGTGCTAGACATCACTATAAACTGCCACACTGCAGACATCGTAGCGATTTGACTGAAAATCCAAATATCACACACACACACACACACACACACACACACTCAACTCAATGGTCTTAAACTAAGTAATAGAAAAGAGCGAAAACCAACAAGTTTTGTAAAATTCAACAAATAATTTATTTCCCTGGTACAAAAAGTGAAAATTTAAAAAGATCTTACAGTGTTATGAATTAAATTCCAAATAGTCCTCAACGTTTAATCGTAAGTTCAAATGTATAAAGTTGCAACTGAATTCCAGTGGTATTCTACGTAAGTTCCAATATTGAATATGTCGATGTGCCTGTAGTCTTGAACGTGGTAATGTGCTAATGGGCTGGAGTGTGATGATGTACTCACTGAATTTTCATGTATCACAATAATATAGTCCAAAACTGTTCTTGTCTGAATTCACCATATACCAAATTAATATTTCTGTGCAAGAATATTGTTGATGAACACTTTGTATTTCCAGTGAATAATAATTTGAATAAATACTTCCACCAACTCAACTCTGAATCATGGAAAACCAAAACACCATTGTCGAGTTCATGTGGGCCCCACCCCAGAGACATACCTGTTAACGAAAGGCTGACCAAGAATCCAAAGTCAGGCTAAATGAACTCACAATCCAATATTTCGACTTTTGTGTCCAGGAACTCTACAGTGTTATTAGATAAAAGATTAGTGACAAATTGCAAAAAGAATGGGATAACAGCCCCAAAGGCCGAAAGCTACGCCTTATTATTAGCTAATACAAAAGGAAATTTGCAGAAACATCCCCGCTCCAATATTACCAAACCCACACGATTGTCATCACCAGACGGAAACCTGGGAAACTCTCCTACCAAGTAGCTTCGGCAAGTATCTGCCAGGGGCAAAATGTGTGCTCATCAACCGCCCACACTGCCCCAAATCCGAAACGCTCAAATATGTAATCAATGACTGTCCTAAAGACAATACGGCGGCATCAATTCCAGGTCCAACAAAAAAGCATACAAGCCCCACCACCACCATACATATCCAATGATAATGTTACCAGGGAAAAAATATCAACTCCATCTACAAACACATCCTACAATTTATTTCTGATTTCGGGAAAAGAGGCAAAATATAACCCTTACCTAACACCAACATTAAACTAATTACTACAGACGAAATGACCATCACACCTCACGAGCCACGACAGAACAAATAGTTGGAGGGGTCGTATGCCACTGCTTTATAGCGACGACTGCAGCCAAAACAGTGGCAGGGAAAAACTAAACATATTTACATCGGTTCATCTCCCTAGATGCAACATTCCAGACAGTCGGACACAGCTTTAGAGCAACGACTTAAATTAAATGGTAGGTGGGGAAAGTTATAAATTAAACTAAAAGCATGCTACAACAATCTGCAACTTCATTCCAAACCCGCCACATTGCTGGGACGAAATTAATAGTCGGCGAAGTTGCAAGACGACCACATACTAAAACAACAGCTGTGGGGTGGGGGGAAACATTATAAATAAACCACACCCTAGCTTCGACAAACCAATTAGTCGTAGTCGTCGCAGGACACCACTTTATAGCGACTAGTCCGATAAATCACCCCACGCACCCACCCATATCTGTGTTGATACTGATGGACGATACGTGGATCTGACGTCACCTGTTCATTAAAATGTGATATTTTTGCTGCATGCAAATCATTCCGGAACAATCCTGCGTCCATTTAGACACATACAGGAAATTGATAACAGCCAAATGTAGCTCCAAATTTAAAATGGCCACAGGACAGATGGTTCTGCTATTCCACGTGGATTTGTTGTTGTTGTTGTTGTTGTTGTTGTAGGGTTTAACGCCATTTTTCAGCAAAAGATAGGCTATACATGGCGGCCAGTATTAATGGTGGAGGAAGAACCCGGAAAAACCCCGGAAAGAACCACCGACCCACGAGAAGCTACCGGCAAGCTTTCTCACATACCCACATTGGCCGAATCCAAGACACGAACCCACGCAGACAGAGGTGAGATGGCAGAGATCCGTAACGGTGAGCGCTTTAGACCACTCGGCCACTCGGGGCCCCCAACGTGGATTTACAAGTCACCAAACATGCACCGGAAATATAATGTACATAACACCAAAAGAACCCTTCAGCCGACGGTAGCTCCACAGCGACGAGAAATACCGATAAGCGTGTAAAATGTACATCGATGTGTGCAGCCAAAATTTTTCTGCAAATAAAATTTGCAGCTTTGACGAATACGTGATATCAGCATCTAACCTGAAAATAAATATCATCACGGGTGAGGGGCTGATTTATCGGCCTAAGCAACAACCAGAAACAAACACAGGAGCGAGGTATAATAACAAGAGATCAGACAAATACACACTTCCCAACCACAGGGGCTCGTATCGTTGCTTATAATTTACATGTCATACATGTACTATATAATAACTACAAGGGAGGACACTTCTCTCCTTTCTCGCGCGACCTATTTAAGAATAAACGCTGATATTTCAAGCTAGGCTTTGCAAAGCTTAATAAATTTGGTACCGATATTTAGCTCAGGCATTCGACTGTGTATCCCTATCCAAAGTTTGACTTAATATCATACCTTTAAGAAATGCCAGACAATTTTCCCACGCTAATGCTCCACATGGCCCTGATCGCGCCCCCTTAATATGCAAGCAAAACCCCGTTGAATGGAATACTGTCCTCTCATTGATTGAAAGAAAATGACGTCCTGCATTTATTTATAACTTACTTTCAGTTGGCTAATGCAGTGCCGGATTAAACCCTGCGGAGGCCCCTAGGCAGTCGAAATCTCGCCCCCCCCCCCCTCCGCAAATTATCTCCTAATACGTCAAGATCAAATCAATTCAATATTATTTTGATCCGTTGTCGCGGGGCCCCTAAAAGGCGTGGGGCCCATAGGCCGGAACCTACTCTGCCTATTTGGTAATCCGGCACTGGACCAATGAGAAGGCAGTATTCCATTCAGCTCGTTGTTCTTGCATATTAAGCAAGCGATCAGGGCCATGTCGAGCAGTAGCGTGGGAAATTGGTCTGAGCTAAATATCGGTTCCAAATTTATTACGCTACGCGAAATGTAGCTTGAAATATCAGCGTTTATTCTTAAATAGGTCGCGAGAGAAAGGAGAGAAGTGTCCTCCCTTGTTGTTATTGTATAGTACATGTATGGCAGGTAAGTTGTAAGCAACGATACGAGCCCCTGTGTTCCCAACCAGTCAAAGAGTACTGCGTCTCAACAATTAACAACTATGCATGTATCTTCTTCAAACATCGTGCTCTTCTTCTCCCACTGTCACAAAGGAAAAATCTTAACGAGAATCAGGAGAAAATTCCTATTTAAACCTCTAAATCGGCTTAGAAAATATAAGGGGGTCCTAAGTCTAGGCCATCAGGCCACGCCAGGCCCGGCCCTAGGATGTGCGTGGCCCAATGCAGCAAGCGATGAGCGCAGGGCCCCAAGCTAAATAACTGCATTGCGGAGAAGCGCGGGGTCCAAGGCGGTTGCCTCGTTCGCCTTGCCCTAGGGCTGGGCCGGATGCACTCAAGGTGGAAACTCGATACACGTGAAGCAACCTAGCTGTAGGACCCGAACAAATTGGCTAAACCAACAATTTAAAATTATAACGTGGTCATAAGCCAGACCATCATGGTCCACCGCACAAGTCGGTAACTAATTTCGTAACAACACTTCTCAGTCACCGGAAGCAAGAAACAATGTAAACCAACTCTCCAATAAACTTAGGCACTATAGGTTATTCAAACCCAGACCATCAGGCCGGGTCACACAAGGTGACGCAGATTTCAAAACTTACACTTTTAGACATCATTTCACCAGTGCCGGATTAAACCCTGTGGAGACCCCTAGGCAGTCGAAATCTCGGGGCCCCCCTCGTAAATTATTTCCTAATACGTCAAGATCAAATCAATTCAATATTATTTTGATCCTTTGTCGCAGGGCCCCTAGGCCGGTGCCTACTCTGCCTATTTGGTAATCCGGCACTGAATTTCACATACCAGTGCACAGAGTTTTTCTTTCAGTTTATCTTCAAAATTATCAAGAGCAAAACGACAGCATATTAGGTTGGCAAATAAAGTTAAAAAGTACACCTTGAACCACCTGGAGCCCTTCGACCACAGTGCCTCTATCTTCACCAGCCTTGCCTCAGCATGGCATGAAGTTATAAGCATGCGGTGCATGCAGTAAGGTGTCGAGTGGAGGCTCCTGTTTCCCACCCTACGATTAAATTAACAGTGCGCAAATCGAAATCCCCGAAATGAATGTCTTTACACTCAGATTAAGGGTAAAATCTTGAGGGCTGGTGGCTTTTTTCCCACCCTTCAAATAGACGTACATGGCCATTGATTTAAGAGAAGGAAGGAAGGAAGGAAAAAACCCAAATACTAACAGGAGAACCCCTACAGAACTACGGCATATGGAAATGATGATCCGGTACCTTACTCGAGTAAACAGTACACGACACTAACCACCTTACGATCAAAGCCCTCACAAAAGCGTGATAAACCATTCTGCAAAAGAATGAAAAACAAAATACCCTGCTAGAAAATAATGGCAGACCTAAGAAAAAAGACTTATAGATCCCATATATTAACTCAGAAAAAATAAGATACTGCCCGGACTCTCCGTGGATCTGTCCCAGGCCTCAAACTGACGTTAAAATGAGAGACTTAGAATACAAACAGGACGACCCAATAGGCCTAAGGGCCACAATATTAAATTACGTAGAGAACAAGTACGATGCCTGTACACAAATATACACAAACGGGTCGAAAATAATAATATTTTAAAAAAACGCTAAAATAGCAGCAGGAGTAATCATTCCAAACTTAGGTTTCTCGTTTGAGAAAAAAATAAACAAAACCAAAATACCGGATGAGTGCACAATATACACTGTAGAATTCATGGCGATAATTGCTGCGCTAAACTACATCAACGACAATCCAATAACGGAAGCAGTTATATTGAGCGACTCGCAGTGTCCTCCGATCCTTGGCATCCGACCAATCAAAGAATAGACCAAACATGATAAACCCCACAAGATCTCTTCTCAAACAAATAGGGCAAACCAGTTTTTTAAAAAAAGCCAGGGTCGCGGTCGCGGACAGGATTTATGGGCCCTAGAAGAAATTCTACAGTAGGCCCATATGAATTACAAATTGTAACGGCGTTGGGCCCCCTGACCGTTGTGGGTCCCCGTATTTTTCTCCTAGTTGTTCTACCCTGTCCTCGGCCCTTACAAAGGTAGAATTCGTATGGATCCCCTCTCACATACAAATTCAGGGAAACGAAAAGGCAGACGCAGAGGTGAGAAACAATCTCAATGAACCCATGGTTGTACACATAGAGTAGTAAAGATAGATGAGGGTTTGAAACCAAAGAGGGTTTAAGGCCAGAAACCCCCACTCCCCTCAAAAATAAATATATTATGACATTTTTTCACCACCTCAGAGACCCCCCTCTCCCTCAAAAAACCACCCTCTTATCTCAGAAAATAATGAAATTTTGAAACCCAAAGGGGATTCTAGACCAATAGATTTTTCATATTAAACAAATGAAATATTATATATATAATGTCCTTCTGTCATTCAATCCGACATGCTGGATTTGATCTGACAAACAAATTTTGTAAGAGATTTAATTCAATCAAATCAGCCTCATGCTATACTGGTATAAAACCTAAAATAATAAGCAACTGTATTAAAAATGTTGGTTACCATGTATCACCAAAATATGGATCAGTATGGTTATTCGCAACTGAAAATGACGAACGAATATGAGGTTGGGCAGATGATTTGATGACATTTATTGACAATAGGGTTGATATTTTATTTGATAATGATATTTCTAAACATCTACAGTGTACGTAAGCAAGGTTCCTATCTCCGAGACCCTCTACCCCATCCAAAACTTTCTATGTTAACATTTTGTCAAAAATATGTTAGAAAAATATTTTCACTCACCTGTTCATAAAATCCTCTAGCAGAATGGCCATGAAGAAAATTTTGACTGCTTTTTATATCGTTATTCTAGGAAAATCCATTGCAAATATCTTTGACCTTGATTTCAGTAGGCGTTTTAGGAAGATCCATTACAAATTACTTATATTTAACCTTGATTTGGAGTGGGCGTTTTAGGAAAATCCATTGCAAATGACCTATCTTTGACCTGATTTCGGCGTTATATTCTAAAAAATCCGTTGGAAATTCCCTATTTTTAACCTTTCAAAATGATTGCATGATCCAGTTATTATGGAAATTCCGTGTGGGCAGACGGCATACAATATATTATGACGCTCTGATTGATTTTTATTCACAGCAAGACAATTGCAATGGCAAATATATTAGTTGTGTTCAAGTGGCAGCTTTCTTAGTGGGCTAACAAAGGAAACAGTGCTCTGTCTGATTGGATATCAAACGAATAGACTGCAATTTATTTTTCATCATAGAAAACCAAAGTATTTTATCATTTAATCGTAGACGATTTTGAAAACATTTTTTAACATATTTTTAGAGAATATGAAGTAGTATATGAATGGGGATTTGAGACACTTTTATCTGTTTTCATGGATCAAACATTTTATCGTAAAATAAATGATGAAACCTATCTCGTAAACAAAAATACAAGGAAGAAAGACAGTTATATCTACTTTTTTAAAGAATTTCATCGCCTATCACTAGAACATCAACACTCGCTATTAAGTACAATGTACTGTCATGATTATACAAATAAAATTTAATTCTACCGGTTACTTTTCGACGACATTCAAATAGTTCTTTCATCGCTATCTTACTGAGAACATACTTACTACCTTTTACAAAAACCTTCGACCGGTCCAGGTCTATGTTAATTTTTGTATACTTCTGTTGGCTGATCGGATCATGAAAATTGTCATATTTTAGTGCAAGCTCGTCTCGCAAACTTTCGAGATAATTAAAATATTTACTATCGTCTGATTTGATAAGGGAGAGTTTGATTCTGTCAAATTTACTAAAACAAATACCTGAAATTTCATCGTCAAATTCAAATGATAATTGCTGGCTATTAACCATTATTTTTTTTTATTTTGCTATTAACTCCATCGACTAATGTTAAATTTTCAAACATTATTTCTGATGTTTAGACAAAATTACTTGCATAATGTCCAAGCGCTAATGTATTAATTCCGTCCCTGCAATACCTTTTATCATCAAAATTACTTAGTCCCCGTTTTATAATTGTATCCTTTTCAAGTTTATGATGATTTGTTCTGATAACATTTGTTTTGATAAAACTGACATTATTGTTTAGCGCTGCTTTAAAATCGTCAAAATTCATCATCTTTTCCACATATCCTCGAGGAATACCTTTTGCTTTTTTTGTAAGTTTATTGTCATCTAATATGACAGCATACATTTTACTCTTTAGTCCAACAAATTCCCTAACTGGCATAAACATAAATTCATCTTTCATTTTTCCAGTAACTTTCTTATTCGAATTATCTTGAAATCCACTACATGCTGGACAATCGGATAAATCAAATAGATTTTTATTATTGTAAATATCCTGATAGACATCTTCACATTTTATATTATAAACTAGCGAATCTGTATCAGTAAATAGCAACTCCGAATCTGGCCACTGCTTTTTGGTAAAATTATAGTGAAAATCGTACATCAGCCACTTTGATATATCAAGTACAGATGCACTAACATAAATCGGTTTATTTAACTTTAAATTTGTCTATCGTCGTTGTATTGCAACAAGATTTTCATTAAATATTTTCACACTAACAAAACCATCATCGTTAATTAATTTATTTCTGCGACTTATATCATTTACAATTTCGATAGAAACTCTTTTTCGAATATTTTCCATCGTCTTACCAAACACCGAGATATTCATTAACTTGAAAAAGTTTTTCTCAAATTCGGTTTTAGCCACAGTACGACGTTTCGTATTTAAGTCAGTGTAATCTGCCATCCACCTCGACTGATTAAACTTTAGCACGCGATGGACTTTTCTCAGAATTAGTCCGGCATCTACTGCTTGTTTTAAATTTTTGCAATGCATAACGTAATTTCTTTTATTTAACAAATTTGCAACTAACTTATTAACAATCGAATTTTTTGCTGTTGTCGTTGCTCGTTGTTCAGGTGATAATAAACTATAATTAATCATAATGGACTCTGCGCAAAACGGATAATCGTTATGTAGATAGTGTAACGAACTAGGATAATCTAGATCAACTTCAACAAAATATGAAATATCTGAAATATTATTATTAATTTTTCTAGGTAAATCTTTTTCAGTTTCTCTAAGAAATTGATCTGGAGTTATCCAATGAAATCCCCTATGCCATACAAATTATTAGCGTCCAGATAAATAATATAATTGGACGGGAGATTTTGATCATAATTTTTCAGATATTTGTTATTAGCAGCTGCATATTTTTTTGTTATAACGCTAATTCCGCCTCTGATACCTTTTTCAATATAATTAAACATATCAACATCTGTCAAGAGATCTAATTCTATCTTATTCGTTTTTAACAGAGCGTCCCATGACAATCCAGGTGAGGAATAATACCAACAGGGGTCTAATCCATAATTTTTATGACTAACTTGACGAAAACTTTCAAAAACATCTGCTAGCAATAATACATCTGTTTTCAAATATAAATCGTGATAATCACCAAATGTTTTACAACTGAATTTATTCCAAATATCTTGTGCATATTTGTATTCGTCATCTGTGATATTTTCATATTTGAGTTGCGAGTAAAATTTATCTTTATCGGGAAGAGAAGTTTCATCAAATCTGCTCCAATCGTCGAGATACTCGTAAGGAAAGATACCTTTTTTGTCAGATCGATATAGTTTTCACCAAAGCAACTTTTTAAGTTAGCGAAACTACTGCAACCTTTAACAAGCTCATCTAATGATGCTGCCTTAAATTGCAGACTGTCAATGAAACGTAATTTACCGAGCGTCACCGACATATACTTTTCAAAATTATTTGGAATACATTTTATTACGTTATTTAATTTTAGTTTAGCTTTAATATTTTCATCACCAAAAGCTTCTACAATGATGTGACTGTCATAGCCACGAAAGTTATGTAAAACTACAGGAATAAAATCTGGAGTATGAAATTTTAAATTACAGCTGTTATGAGCTGCTCCACGATATTGGCCGGTCAAATGTAAATGATCTCGCACCTTATCACGGACTCCGTTGGAGTCTACCAGCAACTTTTCAAAACATGACAATTAACTGCCTCATCGAAATCGAGTTGTTGTTTAGACGTTATTTTCATCAGAGCTGTTTTAAATAATCTGTTATAAATTTTACTAATTTCGTCTATTAAATTTTTTAATAACCATACGGCAGGATTTTCACCTCTATATAACTTTATCGGAGTTGAAAATTTATCGTTAGTGCAACAAACTACTTTATAAGCTACTCCGCAAGGAATATGCTGTCGTATTTTTCTAGTACTGGATTATTCGGATTATTTTCTGCTCCAACCACAGGAACGAGTAGACACTCGAAATCAGCGTAAATAACAAAAAGAATATTTAGTTTATGATCATAATTTTTAAATTTTAATATTTTTTCTTTTTCGCCAGGCATAGTTATTCTTTGAACGTTGACACAGTATTTGAGATGCTCCTGCAATATTCCATCGCCAGAAAAACCATGCAGACATCTATAACAGAAATATTTTTTATTTTTATTTTTACTATACTGTCTGCCAACTAGGCCGTTAAAGTTTTTTATCCAACAATAAAGTCCCTGATAAAATAATAAATTTATTGTATTTTGTGTAGCATTTTCTGAGATATATCTCGGGTAAACGTTTTCTTTCTCATCTAGTCCGAAAACATTTACTGAGATACTGTTTTGTTTTTCAAACTTTGGTATATGATTTTCTGCTACTGGAAAAGTTATTCCTAAAAAATTTAGTTCGTCTTTATATGGCAAATGCTTTTTAATTCTGCCGGGGTGAACACATTGAGGATGTTTTGCAGAAAGAATAGACCATTGAAAACATTTATCATCATTGTTTTTGACATTTATACAGCATCTTTTGTTTTTAATTTTTTGAGGGAGATCGACGTACAAACTACCACGAAGTATGTTATATTTTGCTGTGTGAAATAAAACTTCTTTTATCATTTCAAATTTCCAACCCGATCCTGATGCAGTAAATTCTTCTAATTTTTTGTTTATTTCTTGATGTATTTCATTGGCGACCATGGCAATATCTGTTCCAGTTAATATTTTTCTCGATTTTGCTGTTAAATATGGTTCTCAAATTTCGCTGTCAAAACTTTTTCTTTCAAAAATTGCATCAAGTACATCTTCAACTGCGTGTAACTTTGATACAATCGTATGATATTGGACTATAAGTTTAATACTTTTATGAGCCGCAAGTTCTTGAGCTATAACTGGTTGTAAAAGACGAAATAAATTTGTGGAGCTAAAATTTGCTAAAATTTTTTGATCATCAAGTTTGTAACTGTTATCATAACCAGAAAATGCACCAGCAATTTTTTCAGATTTGATAATGTTCTTTTTAGCAATATCTCGCAATTTTAACATTATATATATAGTAATATTTTATATTTAATTGAATTTTTTATAAGATTCCTAATTAGAGATATGAAATCCTTATAGTATAATGACAGAAATTTTGAGATATCTGAGACTGACGGCAGAAGATCTAGAATTTTATCATGTACATCAGAAGTACAACTTATACGCTGCAAATGCATTAGGTTCTGTTATTAATATAGAATCTAAAAAATCTGTTGGCATATCAACACCAGCTGGAATGATAATTTCAGTAAAAGGCGATAATACAGAAAGAATTGAAATGTTTAGAAAAGAATTTATTTATACTTTTTTTTGCGACGATATTCCAGAAGGACAACGAGTATACAGAGCAAATAGCGCAGTTGCTGATGATAATATTGAAAATTTAACATTACAAAATGAATTTCAACCTCACCAAGTATTTGATTTATATGAGGCAAATGACAATGGAATTATTCGACATATAGGAACAAAAAAAGTTGCTGGAAATTTGCAGAACAGTGAATATCTTGGTGTTAATGTACATGGAACAAAAACGAATTTTGTTTGTTATCAATCTCATCGTTTTATGTTTGAAACTTTTAACGGACTAATACCTAATAGTTTAGTTGTTGATCATAAAAATGGTATTAAAACAGATAATTGATTGGAAAATTAGATGTGGTTACGCCAAAAGAAAACACAAGACGTGGAACTGGTGGTAGTAATAATTTTAAAAATCCGGCTAAACAAATAATTTCAATAAATCTAGAAACTGGAGAAAAAATGAAATTTAAATCAACAACAGCTGCTGGAAAATATCATAAAATTCATTCAAGTGCAGTAAAATTTGTAGCTGATAATGTAACAAAATGAGCAACGTCAATGTTGACATTTGATAGATTTAGTTTTAAATACGATGACTAATGATATTTTCTATATCATTTCGAGTAAGACAGTTATGACTAAATTCCATAATATCGTCGCGATTAAATCGTAATGTCGTCATTTTATTTGTATTAAGTTTTATTTTTTCTGCTGCTGTTAATAAAAATTTGTCAGAATCACCTAATGTTATCATAACATCAACAAAATAAAAACTATGTCCCAACAAACAATTTCGAATTGCCTCAGCTAATTCTTTGTGATTTAATATGTTAACTTTTTGATGATATTTTATTTCTCCGAACATCTTATTATTTATTAATTAGACAAAAGATATATTATAATAATGAACTTAATTGAGAGACTGGCTAAACTATATTCGGGAGATTTTGTTTCAGTTTCAAATTTAACATTAGAAAATATTACTAATGACAGATTTGCCGGTTATACTGTATAAGATATTTTGCATAACTATGACGAAGAAGAAGATGATGTTGTTGTTAGTAAAAAAAAAATTAAGCAGACCAACAACTGGACGATATGATGTTAAGTACCATATTGCTAAAAAAATAATAAAATTTAATTTTACTATCACAGAGCATCAAATATTTTGGCAACTTATAAAACCCATTTTAAACGTAAAAATAACTGGACAACAAAGAAATATAAAATACGATTTTATATTTGTTAAAATATTTAATTTAATGCCAGTCGATGACATAAGAAAATTACATTTAATTTCTCTATGTAAACCAGTAAAATGTAAATCCGTACTAATAAAATACGAAGAAATTTATAACAATATTATTCGATCGACTTAGTTGGTATCCAGCTATTAAATTTATCGCCATACCCTCGCCATTTAACTAAACTTTTGTTGCCGCGCTTTTAAATAACTTCTTCAATAACAAATATATCTTGTTCTGTTTTCTGTAGTTCTTGCTCGTAAAAACTGCCAGTTATAGGTTCACCTAATAAATCTTTCAACGAGTATGTAACTGGTATTGTTAAAAGTACTTTATCAACAACAAATACTTCTTCACTCCAGTTATGAGTATATCCTTTTTCAAATGTTTTTTTCGTCAAAGAAATTCTAACTTTATCACCAACTTTAAATTTATGTTTGCGGTACATATTTTCGTTTGCTAATATTGGATTTGCAATCGCGTCGTTTGGCGACATTTTACTTTTGCCTAGCGAAATGGATCTGTGTTTCATGTTATTATACTCGTCAACAATTTTTTGTAAATTGTCAATATATTTACTCGTATTTTTAGCAGTCAAATACTTGTGGATTTTTTCGTTGAGCGTGCGATTAAATCGCTCGACGATGACGCTTTTTCCCTCATTTCCTGTAACATATTTTTTAATGTTATTTTCCTCTAAAAACTGTTCAAATTTTTTATTAAAAAATTCTGCTTCATGATCAGTCCAGATTCTATTTGATTTTCTTTCTGTGTTAACAATAATTTGTTTTAATGCGTCAGTCATCGATGTCCCTGTTTTATCCGAAACGGGTATACTAAACGCGTATTTGCTAAAAACATCTACAACATTAAAGAGATATCTCTTTAGAGCGCCATCGGCGCCAAAGTTAAACTGAGCTAGATTTGAAACATCAACTAAATCTATCGCCCAGATATCATCAACGGCATTTGCGACAAGTTTACGTCGCGGAAACTTTTTTTTTTTAGGTTTATGTAGCTCTAAGGGAATATCATCATATAATTCTTTTTTTCCGAGACCAAGTTTATATTTTGCTCCAATAAAACCCTGGACCAGCCTTCGGTCAACACGTTCTCGCATATTTACAGGTTTCATATCACGAAGTTCGTCTAACATTACCTTATCGCAGCTGTGTTTATTTTGTTCGTTGTCTGGAAGTTCAATGTCTCTGTAGCAGATATCATGGCGCATTGCTATTGCGTCAACTTGATTGTAAGGCTCTTGTCCTGGCAGCGGATTGTCGTTTTCGTCAAGTTGTTTATCAAGAGGATTATAAGGTCCAGTATATTTATGACCTGGCAATGTCCAACCGCCTTTTGGTTTCGGTAATTTGCCAATAAATTTATATATATCTATACCTCTTCCAATTATTTCTATGTTGTTGCATTTCTGACAATATGTAACAATTTTATTTTGCTCGAGGCATAAATCTCTATCACAATCGCACTCGCATGTCAGTATTTATTTTATGACTGACAAATTTTTCAGATTTATAATAATATTGTTTCAGTCGTCTACTAAAATAATCTTGTCAGGGTAACCTGCTCCGGATAACTTTGTTTTTGGTAAAAAGATACTTTTTCTTTTTCCACAGATTGCACAAATACTTTTCAGCATTATTCTATTATTTTTTGTTTTTTCTCTTTTTTTTAATCTTTATTTTCTGTTTTAGTTTTACACTTAAGACAATATGTTGACATTGTATATCAGTGAGTTTAGATAAAGTTAATTGCAATCTCATCATTAGCGTGAGAAGGTTGTTTGTCAAATTGCAAAATAAACTTTAAAAAATCTGGATTTTCAGTCATCTGTTTAATGAATATTACGCAATAGTATCCACAAGCAGAAGTTCCAACTGGTTGAATTTGATTAGAAGAATAATTTATTATTTTCGCAAGAGACTTCGTCTCTGGAGATTTTGTCTCTTGAATTCTACTCATATATTTTTTTATTGCGTCACTTGGTGGAATTCCGAACGAGTCAAAATAATTGTTATCATAAACAGCTACCCAATGTGTGTTAGATCCGTCATTAAAATCTTGTACATTTATAACACACGAACCTAGCGTCAGCGATGGAATCACCGTAAGTTCATCTTTAGAATAAACTCCACTGAAATTTTTTACTTTTTTAAATGTATCAAGTAAATCAAAATTACTTAACGCAGACTTCATCTCTTTGTTCCTGGCAACATTAGTCCTCGTCCTACTCCAAACAGATTTGGCAATAGACTTCCCGCCAATCCCGCTAGTAATGGAGCTATTGGAATAAATCCACCTTTTCTCCTCGGTTGTGTCTTTTTTTTCGTCGTTGTCTTTCTTTTTGCTGTTTTTCGTCTGGGCATTATATTTATCTTTCACATAAAATTGAACTTGCAAAATTGGTAATTTTCTTACCATCGACATTCATACGAAACATTAAACTAAAAAGTTAAACGAAAAGTTTCTTTATTCCATGACCTTCAACTGCCTTTTTCGTAGCGCCAGATACTGCTCCAGACGCTGCTGCTAATCCTAATGTACTTAACACTGGCAAAATTTTAGGTATTAACGTTCTGGCCATTACAGATAGTGTCGGACCGAGGAAACCACCTTGTTTTGCCATCGCAGTTATTTGTGCAGCACTTAAATTTAAAACAAAAGTTTTTTTGCGATCGTATTTGTTTACTTGTTTTTTGGTTAACATTAATTTTGTTAAAGTACCTAAAACACCTGCGGCAACACCTTTGGTGTTAGGGTTGACCTTTAATGATACTTGCCTTTTCTTTGCAACAGCAGCTGCTAATTTTTTAACTTGACCATCTGTCAAATATATTTCTTTTACAATATATTTTGTCATCTTATATTAAAGTTACAGATTAAACTTGTACTGACATTTTACCTCCAACAAAATCAATTGTAATAGTTCTGTCGCTGATCACTAACGCATATACATATAACTGCGCTGCTGGAACTGCTCCTAATGTCCAAGTAATTTCAATATCAGCAGTTGAAATTACATCTCTTTCATTTTGTTTACTAACATCAAAATAAAATATCGGATAAAGTGTACGAAATTCCTCTACTGATGTCTGAAATCCATCTCCAACGTCCTGATATTTTTGCAATGCGTCGAGCAGGTACATGTATGGTCGAGTAATATTTTTATTAGCGTTATCTGCAAAATTACATTCTATCGCCCGCTCCGGGTATTGCTTTGAATTTATTCTAGCATATATTCGTCTAACATCAGCATTATCAAATATCGCATTATTTTGTTGTTGGTTAATACGTCGCGCTTGCTGTTGAAATACAACAAATAATTGCCGTGGCTTTTCTTCAGTAGACGTTGTTGTGACTCGCCATGTGTAGTCGGTGGTATTTGGAACTGCTGTTTAATATATTTTATGTTGCTGAAAATGAATTTTCTTTGTGCGGTTTTTAAGAATATCATCTAATTCGAGCGATTTTGAAACTGTCGGCGTTATTCGTGGCATCCACAGCGCAAGTTTGTTTATAATAAATTGTACATCAGCTCCGCCTGACCTAAACAGGCAGTCGTTTTGTTCTGATCGATCTAAAATAAGCGTATGTTTAACTCCACGAAATACTTTATTGTAGTCCCTGCAAAAGCCAAATATTGTACTTAGTGGCAGCATCATTATAATTTGACGTGATACTGCTGCAAGTGCCTTTCTCTTAACATAACCCTCATTGTAATGTATATTTCTTCTGTTATGAGCAATTATGTCATTAACATGCTCTAACATTACAGTGCCGTCTGCAGCTGCATGTACTTGATTTACGCCAAGATTATTACAAGCAGCATTAAGTGAAAGTCTTGTAGCGTCTGCATTAGTGTCTGCAGCTGGTGCGGCTATACCTAGCACAGCAGCATTAGCAATAAGAAAATTTCTTACAATTACAGCATTTGCGGCAGCATCAGCCCCAACAGCTATAATAGGTGTTAATCTTGATAAAATTTCAACTGATGCAACAACACCTGCGCCATAAGTTCCAGTATCTTTAAACCACATCATATTAGTTGCAGTTGATTTGGAGTAATCATCGGAAAACGAAATTGTATTTAATATTGTACTTGCAACTTGTAAGTGACTTGAAATATCTTCGACAGTTTGATTGGCCAGCTGATATCTAGCACCTTTAAATAAACACCGACCATCATTTATAAGAGCTACTTCTGTGTTAGCTGCAATTGCGACAGGTGGAACAGCTACTGTCATAATCTGGCCACGAACTTCTATCATTGCTTTATAAGGCAGTAGAAATACGTCATCATCTCGAGTATTAAATGTTCTGGAGCCAGCCTTATTAGGTTCGTTAGAATTTTCATCGAGATACTCAATATATTCAAATTCTGTTACCGTGTCGTCTTCGTCATACATTTCTGCTAAATCGAGATAATTTTTAACAGACATTTTTCTCATTTATTAGGTTATACAAAATTATTGCTAATCATGTAGTGATTGGCGTTGTTATTTTAGATATTAATTTTTTTATAATTTGTTCTCCTTTCGGTGATAAAAGTTTTTTTGTTGTTGTTATCATTGCGCGTTGGGTTTCTTTTGTTGGTGTTAGATTTCTGAAATAGCTTGTTTGATTGTTGGTCTTTTTATTTTATCAGCTATTTTTTGTCCAACAGCAGTTCCAGCAGCAGATGCAGCTCCAGTTGCAAAAGCTTTTGATGCGTCAAGTGCAATTGGTGCAACTTTATGAGCTACTCCCGGAACATTTTCTATAATTTTAGCAAATATATTTCCCAAAAATCCTCCTACTATTTTTCTTCGATAAACTTTTTCTGTTTCATTATATCTGAGGTTGTATAATTTTATTACCAAATCTTTTAGAAAATATGTTTACTATTGGTCGCGTAAGTGTA
The DNA here is from genome assembly GCA_016617855.1 of Megalonaias nervosa. Taxonomy (NCBI): domain Eukaryota; kingdom Metazoa; phylum Mollusca; class Bivalvia; order Unionida; family Unionidae; genus Megalonaias; species Megalonaias nervosa. The sequence goes on along the minus strand of JAECUM010017929.1, from coordinate 7,622 downwards.
AATAATAAGGAACAATTTCATTGTTAAAATATAACTGTCTTCCAGACTGATCTGTCAATTGCATATTTACTTCTGTTATTTGATTTTCAACATTTAACGGATAATAAATAACTTGACGTGGACTAATTTGCATCAGAGACCCTGGCGGAACATCTGGTGAAAAACTGTATATTGTTTGTCCTTTACTACCTAAGGCTGAGTAAGATTCAGATGCAATAGAGCAATTTACCAATATTGCGTTTACATCAGTTATATTTACTGGCAGTTGGCCGTCATACGTTTCGGGATTATCACGATTAAGAGCAGGATATATATAATTATAAAATCTTATTAGTGGTGCGATACTTGTTTGCGATACAAGACTAATTGTTATATCTTTTAATGTTATTCTAGCGCGTAACGTATTATAATTTGGTTTCAGCTCAAAATTATCAGCTATACCTTCATTTTTTGTTATAAGTTCTTTTATTATTTTATTTAGATCATCAATATTATAAGCTCCTTGTGGAATTTTAATTGTTTTTGACGTGACAAATGGTGAAGTACGTATAGGAATAGTAAATGCAAATTCATCATTTACTCCAGTTTTTACGTTAGCCATAGCATGCCAGCAAGTGCATGAAATTAGTCCAATTTCATATTGTTTTTCACGATCTAGTTCTATTGGCGGAATATACTTTACATAAAAATTTGCGCTATCTTTATCAGATTGGCAAGAGTCTAGTAATAATGTTGCTGACATTTATTATTATATTTCTATAAAATTAAATCGCCGCGATTGAATCGCGATGTAAAGTTTCGTATTCGTCAGATGTTAATAAATTTTCCGATCTCAAATTATCAAGTATGTCAATAATTTCATTGTCAATTTCAGCACCAACATTTCCAGCTTCTTTTGATGATATCAATAACATTAATCTGCCAATCATTTCAGTAACTGATGAAAATATTCTAACTCCAGTTCCTGTTTTTTCAGCTAACCTTCTATCAAGTTTTTCATAATTATCAACCAATCGACTTAATTCAGTTTGTCTTTCAATAGGACCCATATCCTTTGGGACAACTGTATCAGCCTTCATATGTTTTTCATCTAGATTTTTTGCCTCGGTACTCAAACTATGGTTAGCATTTTCGTATCGGTTTTCTTTTATTCTACTTATAACTTTGATATAAAGATCAGCAATAATCCAATGTCGATATCTGTCAATACTGCCGCGGTATCTTTCGTTTTCTAGTTTTACATCGTTAAGATGTATCTTACTTTCTTCTTTTATTTTTTCTAGATCTTCAATTTTTTTTTTAATTCGTAATTATCATTTCTAACATCTCGTACTCTCGTTTTAAAAAAATCATATTTTTCATCAAAATTTTTATGCTCATAATCTCTTATTTTGTCATTTATAGTTTCTAAAGCAGAGTCAAATCTTTCTTTGTCTTGAATATCTAATCCATGTTCTTTTCTAAATTCCTCCTTTTTTAGCTCTTTCTTCAGCAAATATATCCTCTAACATTTCTTCTGATTTTTTCATTTTTTTTCTAACTTTCTTTCAATCGGTTCAACTATTATATGAGTTGCTAATCTTTGTTCAAGTGCTAGTGGATCATTTATCAGCCTATCAATTTCAGCTTGTCTTGCAACAGGATTAGCTATATGCGCTGTAAGTAACTCAGCTAATCTTCTTTTTTCTTCTTCAGATCTTTCAATAATTTTTCCAACAGCCGCTTCTTGATATTTTTTAATTAATCCTAGGAAACCTTTTTCTTGTCTTTTTTTAAATTCTTCTTCTGACAGTGGATTAGTTTCAGGTTGTTTTCCAAGTAAAGCTTCAGTAACTGGTTTGAGAGCGGCGGCTGCTGTTTCTGCTGCAGCCATTTGACCACGTCTTGCTTGTTGGATCATCTGCCTAAGTTCAGCTTTAGATTTAACAAGTTATTTTTAGATTTTCTATATGTTTTCTGTACTTTGCTCTTGTCTTTCCATTAATTATATACAATTTTCTATAAAAATTATTGTAGGTATTTTTCAATACAACAGCGAAACATTTTACTCGTATCATTTGTTAATTTATCAAACAAAAAAAGTTATATTTATTTGCCGTTGCTTTATGATATAATTCAATAAATTTATCTTTTGTTACATCACCACATTGTTCGTTCGCGATATTTCTAACGTCAACATTTTCAAGTCCTGGAAATAATATAAAACAACCAGTATTTCGCCGAATAAATCTGTCAACATTATAAAAACCCTGGGCGGGATAAATAGAATTACATTTTTTATTACGTGATAGTGAAAAATATGATCTTATTTTATTCATTTCCTCGTTGTTTAGCGGAATATCATCAAAAACAATTATCTTGTGTTCGGACGAATCAAGTTGATAAACTGGAACAAGTTCTTCTGGTTGTTTGATAATAAAAAAATCTTCATCAGCCTCAAGATCATCACGAAGTTTGTCATTATAATTGTTAAGTAGCTCGTACTTATCCTGTTGTGGATTAATTGTGTAAATATAAACGCGATCGTAGTTAAAATTATCTCCTAGAAGTAAATTCATAAGCAAGTTTGTTTTCCCAGATCCAGTTCTTCCAACGATAAGATAATGACAATCTGGAAGTTCGTTTTCATGTTTATGTTTCACCAACCGCTCTGTATCAAAGTTTAATATTGACGATTTTGCCATTATTGTTATACAATTTTATGTTATATAAAAAAATTGTCAGACGATAAATAAATAATGAGCTATTATACAAAATTTGGAACATTAGTAGGAGATTCATCAGCTGTAAGTACAACAATAACAGACGGTAAGGTTGATTTATCAGGTTACCTGAAAAAATCCGGCGACACAATGACAGGAAACTTGTTTATGTCAAATCAACGAGTACTAGATTTAGAAACAGATTATCCGCCAATAAATGTCGTTAATATACAAGCTGTTAGTTATGCACAACCTAAATTAGTCGACAATAATAAACTAGATAAATCTGGTGGAACTTTAAGCGGTAACTTAGATATGTCAGGAAAAAAAATTATAAATTTGGAGACCGGGTATCCACCAGCAAATTTAAATCAAACACAAGCGGTAAGTTATTTACAGTTGAAGTATGTTGATGATAACAAACTTAATAAAATCGGTGGAACAGTTACAGGTAATATTTTCATGAAGAAGAATAAAATTACATACCTTGGAGACCCAGCCACAGAATCAGACGCAGCAACAAAAAAATACGTAGACGAACAAGAATCTAAATATGTGTTAGTGCGCGGTGGTATAATGCGTGCATTTCTCAATATGAATAATAATGGTATTAATGATCTCAGAACACTAGAATCAGATTTTGACGCAGCAACAAAAAAATACGTCGACGATAGCAACATTCCGACGGTAACAGCAATAACAACAATCAACGATGGAATGATCACATTCAGAAATGATTTTTCCAATCACGTACAAACGTTTCTAAATTTTCGTAGAAATATAAACAAATCTATTAATGAATTTTTTGGAAATCCAGCGGTTGTAGATATTAAACTTGCTGAAATTAACATAAAACTAAACGATATTGTTAGTGGAATTCCTAATATCATTGAAAAAACGAATCTGATTAAAATTCCTCACAAGCAGATCATCAATGTGGTATACACAGTAGCATCAGAATCAGCAACATGGACACCGCAAAATAACACTATCAAACATACCGCAGAAGTCACTGGTGTATATAGGCTGTCCATATGTAGTGGTGCAAAATTTAGTATATTTACCACATATCTATGGCGTCATTCAATCGATAGTTTTTCTGGAACTATATCTTTAGTGTTAAATAAAGATGCCGAAGAAGTATTTCTACTGGCACCATCTGATAAGAAATTAACCGCAACGTCTTACTGGTGGTGTCTGGAATTTGTCGCTGAAACATCTCAATTAAGTTAATTATAATAAATCAAACCCAGGGACTGGCGCTAGAGTTTTTAATATTGTATAAAATCTGTAAACAAATATTATATAATGAAAAAAGTATAGTTGATTTTAATCATATTTCAGATAAAATTCCAAAACAAGATGTGGACGGACTAATACAATATTACAAATATTATCATAAAAAAAACTTTGGTGCGTGAAAAAATGTTACAAATACTATAACAATACTTCGAGTGATATCATATTTACCACGCTAATGACTAGCTCTGGTATAATTTCAAGTGGAGCACCATTAAATCCGTTTTTGTTAATAATATCCGGCGTTAGTGTTTCTCTTGCAACAGCGTGTAAAAAAATTGAACCTCGACTTGCAACTAAAAAAAAACGCTTGTAAAACAGCAAGTATCACTTATAAAAAATTACTTGATCAGATACGATCTTATTTGCGTGGTATAAAATATGATATGGACGATTTAATATGAAAGTTTCGTATTATTGACAGTATGTTAACAGATATTCTGCCAATGAGAGTCAGCAGATATGAAAAAGATTATCAAAAAAAGTATAGTAATGGTAGGATATAAAATAAAAGAATCTCAAGCAATGTTTTCACTTACCTGTTCACATTTTTTTCACGATAGAAGACTTAAAATATTTGATCCATGGAAACAGATAAAATGTCTCAAATCCCCATTCATATACTACTTCATATTCTCTAAAAATATGTTAAAAAATGTTTTCAAAATCGTCTACGATTAAATGATAAAATACTTTGGTTTTCTATGATGAAAAATAAATTGCAGTCTATTCGTTTGATATCCAATCAGACAGAGCACTGTTTCCTTTGTTAGCCCACTAAGAAAGCTGCCACTTGAACACAACTAATATATTTGCCATTGCAATTGTCTTGCTGTGAATAAAAATCAATCAGAGCGTCATAATATATTGTATGCCGTCTGCCCACACGGAATTTCCATAATAACTGGATCATGTAATCATTTTGAAAGGTTAAAAATAGGGAATTTCCAACGGATTTTTTAGAATATAACGCCGAAATCAGGTCAAAGATAGGTCATTTGCAATGGATTTTCCTAAAACGCCCACTCCAAATCAAGGTTAAATATAAGTAATTTGTAATGGATCTTCCTAAAACGCCTACTGAAATCAAGGTCAAAGATATTTGCAATGGATTTTCCTAGAATAACGATATAAAAAGCAGTCAAAATTTTCTTCATGGCCATTCTGCTAGAGGATTTTATGAACAGGTGAGTGAAAATATTTTTCTAACATATTTTTGACAAAATGTTAACATAGAAAGTTTTGGATGGGGTAGAGGGTCTCGGAGATAGGAACCTTGCTTACGTACACTGTAGATGTTTAGAAATATCATTATCAAATAAAATATCAACCCTATTGTCAATAAATGTCATCAAATCATCTGCCCAACCTCATATTCGTTCGTCATTTTCAGTTGCGAATAACCATACTGATCCATATTTTGGTGATACATGGTAACCAACATTTTTAATACAGTTGCTTATTATTTTAGGTTTTATACCAGTATAGCATGAGGCTGATTTGATTGAATTAAATCTCTTACAAAATTTGTTTTTCAGATCAAATCCAACATGTCGGATTGAATGACAGAAGGACATTATATATATAATATTTCATTTGTTTAATATGAAAAATCTATTGGTCTAGAATCCCCTTTGGGTTTCAAAATTTCATCATTTTCTGATATAAGAGGGTGGTTTTTTGAGGGAGAGGGGGGTCTCTGAGGTGGTGAAAAAATGTCATAATATATTTATTTTTGAGGGGAGTGGGGATTTCTGGCCTTAAACCCTCTTTGGCTTCAAACCCTCATCTATCTTTACTACTCATAGCATGCAGCGTCACAGAAATTAATAGCATCATCTGGAACAAAATAAAGGCAAAAGGCAAGAACGGTGGGACAAGTCGACCACTAGCTGACAAATGCACAAAAGAGAAAATAAAGCAATTAAGAATATAAAGTATTCGACCTTCAAAAATCTGTACGATGCAGATATAATAAACAGGATAAGAATAGGCTGGACCCTACTGGCAGGATGTGCAGGAAATTATATAATAGGGGTCACAAATACAAACTGCCCCTACTGCCCGACTCCTGAAACGCACGAACATGTGCTAAACACATGCCCCTATTACGATCAAGAAAGGGTAGAGTTACAAACCAAACAGAAACAAAAATATAGGGGAATATAGCACATACCCGGAGTTACCAGTCCAAAAACAAAAACTTAGGGAAGACATATAATAACATCATGGAAATTTTAAATAACATAGGAAATAAAAGAGTGCAAATTTAAAATTTAAAAAAGAAGGGCACAGATATCCCGACAACAACATAAAGACAGTTGTAGAGGTCGTACGAGACTGCTTTATAGCAACGACTAAAACCAAAACCGTGGCTGGCCTCAGGACCAAAATAAACACAGCAGCCACAACCAAAAGTCATAGAGTTCGTTTTGAACTACTTCATAGCAACAACTATAACAACCATGGTTGGTTTCAAGAAAAGCCACGTCAAAATCTTAAACACATAAAAAATAAAAGGAAAATAAAATAAAAACCATTTAAAAATTGAGTATCATGAACTCGATAAAAACCAAGTCTAAGAATAACACTAATCAAAACAACAAATAATACAGTTATTGTAGGATAATAAAAAGAAAACTACGTACAAATAAAAGTTCAAGGGAAAAGCATAACAAGAAATGTAAAGCAAAGAAAACCCAAACAAATGAATAAATAAAATGACAACAAAAAAGCAAAAACGCTAAATAACTAAATGTTCAATAAGGTAAGAAATACTAAGAGAACAAACAACTACGCAGAAAAAGTAGACAAAACAAGGCAGAAGTAAAGGAGATCAGGTAATGAAGAAGAAAACAACAACAACGCAGACGTGAAAAAGTAGCAGACATCATAAAAAAAAAAAAAAACAAGAAAAGAAGACGAAGAATACAACAACAAAGGTAACGGCGGAGAAAGCAGAAATACAGAAGAGAAGGGAAAGAAGAAGCAGAAGATAGCGGACTCCCAGTGCAAAGGCTAAAGAAGACACGGGGAAGAGAGAGAAGAGAAAAGAATGCAAACAAATTGTCACCCATAAATAAAATAGATGCCCAAACCTGGTTATACAGAAAAGAAATACCAACCTAAACCAACACCCCCACCCCTACCCCACCGGAACAAACATATTTATCTATAGCCCACAACCATTACAACATACACAAACAGAAAACATCTATAACATGCACATATTTTGGCACCCACCCCATATTCCCCCTCCAAACCCTGCGTACATAAATATCTTCTGGCATCCTCCCTCTCGCATGACAATGTATCGATAAAACTTTTGGCTTAAAAATACGGGTGACATGCTGTAACCGAAATATTGCCTGACCAGAAGAAAAATGATTTAAATTTTTGACATCCTCGGTCTATTCACATTTAAGTGGTCTGACTCCAAAAGATGTGAGATTGCTTATTGAAACAGAATATTACTCCAAATCAAAATGACGCCAAATTTACTGAAAGGTGTCACAATAAATGTCAACAGGCTTAAGAAATCGAGGGCTAAGCGTAAAACTGCAGCATGATGTTTTCATTATATATCTATATCTATCTATCTATCTATCTATATATATATAT
>JAECUM010017928.1:0-14979 GCA_016617855.1 Megalonaias nervosa | reverse complement strand
GTTGAAGCGGCATATGATTTTAGTTCTTAACAGCTACTAAGTGGCAAAAAAGGAACTTCTAAAAATTCAAGTACGCAACAAAACAGCTAATCTATTCAATTTTTGAAATAGAGTACGTTTTACGCCATCTTTGTTGGCTCCTCGTTCATCTGGACATGCCTGAGTCATAACGACGTAAATCTGGTTGCATCCGCTTAATAGAATCTTAGGGTATGACTTTAACATTAGCTTTATCTGGCCCTTGTCCAGGAGGAAGTTACACATGCCTCGATTTAAATCATTGTTAATTTAGGTTCCTTTATGATGATATTGTATTAATTTTTTTCCCTGCAACACATAGAGAGATTTTGCTTGACTGTCAAAATAAGCAGGAATTTACTTCTTTTTATGTCGATGTTGAGGGCCAGTTATCGTTCATTTCTCTGTACATGTTATTGCGCGTTCATGATACCGAGTGATCTGCATCGACACGCAACATGTCCCTCTAGAAGGAACAAAAATGGAAAATCGCGGGCCACATACCAGCTTCTTGTTAAAAAAAACACTTGACTAAAAGTAAAACTTAGAAATGGTCTTATCTCGTATTTGCAACTACATAGAACTGTGGAGTTTTTGTTTCTTTGCTATGAAGCTAGAGAAAGAAAAAACGTGTAAGTCAGACACGAAGCTTTAAACGTAAATGAAATTGTTGTTATTTGACCGAATCATTCGAATATTTAGCTTTCTAAATATTTACATACTAACAAATGCTGCAGAAAATTATGCTTACACAGGTACTGTTAATTAGAGGAGTGTCAGTTCTGAAGATTTCTTGGAGTTGAATTTACAGTGCGTTTTTGGAGAATTTTGGAAGAGAATAAAATGAATAAAGGCCATAAAATGAGTAATTCCATATTTGTTTTCCGTATGTCAAATATTTTCATTTCAATCATTTTGCCTTTCACTTTTATATACAAATTATAGTCTGTGTTCATTTTTACTTTTGGGCACATATGATTTTTACAGTTGACTTTCATGGGTTGGTTTGCAGCACGACTGTACTGGTAATTGCTTGTACTGTGCTGAAATATTCCCCAGATCCTGGTAAATAAATAAATAAATAAATAAAAATAATGGGTTCCGCACATTTTATGTCATATTTAGTTAAGCATTGTTTTTGTTGTTGTTGTTGTTGTTGTTGTTGTTGTTATTATTATTATTATTATTATTATTATTATTATTATTATCTAGTTATAACGCTGGAGATATCATTTTTACAGAGTACTGGGTATGTTCGATTAATGTGGGTGATAGTTGGTCAAAGCTATGTGGAAAAATAAGCTTGCGGTTATTTTCTTTTTCTTTCATTTTGAAAAATCTTTTTTGCACTAAAACAGTAATTTGTTATAATTACAGATTTGTATCCAACAGATTTAACAAGCATTTGGATTGGTTAATAATTGCATCACTTGATTCGAAAAACTAGAAGCTGTTCGTTTACAACACCAACAAAGAACCACTTTAACTGTAGTTTTTACAGGTTTATATATTTTGCAGCGACATTTGCATGCTTGTTTATTGTTGACACTATAAATATCAGTATGCAAACTTATATATACTTTTAGTTATAAACAAGGAACACTGTCAATTGTCGCCATCTTTTCACATCCTCATCTTTGTTTTCATATTTGAAACCCGCATACCTTTCAATTTTATACAGCCATTTTAGCAGCATATCAAACTTGATCTTGTGCACGATTATATACTACATGTATTTAGTTATATAGGAATAATGCAGTTAAATACTTACAGTTAATCTAGTCGTTTACCCGCCCCCCTCCCCCCCCAAAAAAAAACAACAAAAAATAAACAATGCAGCTCTGATATCTATCTCCATTCTTTGATCAGTTCTTATATTTATCCATGCGACTAGTTCTTGCCAAAATCTTGCTTTTTCCCCTACAACGCCGAAACAAATGCTAAATGGTTTCCATTCCACTCTTGCAGCAAGAATAATATCATTTTCAAATATCCAAGTTCGTTAGTTCGTTTAAGGTAGTAAATTCTGTGGGATACGGAGCTGCAACCAAAGCATTTGAGATATCTAGTCTTTTTACATGGTCGCGAGTAAATTTACTTCGATCAACCAGCCTGTAATCCTAATTGTTACCATTTTATTTTATTAATAGTTATTTTCATTGATTTTTAGATTTCTCTACAGACTTTTGCAGGTTAAATTATCCTTTTCAGTTTATAGTGGGTACAATGTCTAAGCGATAAAGACAATTTCATATTCCAAACCAACTGCATTTTTCCTGCATAGATCAGAATACCATGTAAAGTAATTTGTAAAAATACTATATTTTTCTATAAAAGCCTCAAAGTTTATAATTCACCATTCTCATTAATAACATCATATAAATATATTACATCTTGTTTTCTCCATTTCTCATATAAAATTTGTATATTACGTAATCTTACCTTATATTGAAAAATACATTGGTGGTCAATATATCCACATCCTCCAATGGTGGTCTGAGATATAATAAATTTCTCCATCCCCTTAACACGTTATTCCGCATCGCTATCAAGAAAGTCCTCTTTAATGTGCTACTTTCAAATAATTTGATACATTTTCATCTTGTCTGAAGAGTCATCTAATCCATGTAATTTGTAAGCCATAATAAACTCAAGAAAATATCAATTTTTATTCATGTCTTGAAATATCCTGTTCATAGGTTTTCATTTTCACTTTATCTATCTTAGAACTGCAGATAAATTCATAGGATCGTTTAAACACATACTTTTTTTCCATACAGTCATGGTTTTAGCAGTGTTCTGTTTAGCACCAGAAGGCATAGCAAGATATTCCAAATATTCCAAATATTCCGGTGTTTTAATATTGAGCCAGCAGAAGAGTAAGGGACATCTAGAATTAGTATTAGGAATATTAATTTACTATATGCTCCGCTAACTTCACATTGTCAGAATGATGCTATATTTGACGATACTGAACACCTTGATAGTGCACGCACGTGCACGACACGTGTGCCTAAAAATAGTGAAGAGTATTTGGAACTACTTTGTAAACAAAACATGTATACTTATGTAGTAGACACTTTGAGTTTTGGTTGGTTATATTCGTTTGTGAATGAACTAAACAAGCTGTTTCGTCCATTTGATGATAAATTTAACGATGTGGACGAGTTCACTTAGTCAGAAACAAAACTTTCAAACAAGCACACAAATGAATGTGTTATTCGCAAAGTCAACAACAAACGAGAGAGACGCATAATTGAAAATACCGTTCTGATCATTTAAACAATTATTTAGGAGAAATATCTTTTCGCAAATACAATGGTTCAGACTATGACCAGTGATCTCTAGTGTCTATAAAAATATAGCATAGAAAAGCATATTGAGGCCAAGGGTTATCAAATATCTATCAGAGACGTACCATTTTACAAGTCTGTCAAAATATTAGATTCAAGGAAACAAAATGCAACTGAAGGTTTTGGTAGGAAACTAAGAGCCTCAGAGCGAATACGCCAAGACGACGAAAAAGTTATTATTTCCGCTGGCTAAATGGTCTGACACACAACAGCTGCTTTGCAATTTTCCCCGTGTAGGGCTAACTATTTTGATACAAGACACACTGTATGATACAGATCATAGCTGGCGTCCCTCCAACAGCGAGATGCAATTGACAGGACATAAACATGTCTTCTTTAGCTGGTAAAAAGAATGGTAATACATATACTTACATTTATGTATCTTGAATTTCCTCAAAGCGTACTTTCTTAATTCTACCAATCCTAATGACATGTCCCGCAAAACCTGATACACACCGAAACTGTACTGGAAGTTCGAGTACATTTCCAGCTGAAATCCATTCTTCTTACTGTACTGAATTGACCCAATAATCCAGTCCATCATAATAAGAAAAGCAAAATTGAGTTGGACCTACATAAAAACAAAATCCATCCATTTCAGACCAATGGATAAGTTGTTGCAACGTGCATTCATTCACAACAGACCAAAACTACATTTCTTTTTGAAACTACTGTCGAGCGCGCGACAAAGTTCAAAGATCGCTGGGCGGTGCTATGTACGCATTAATATTGTTATTGTGTATTGATGAATCTACGGTTGTGTATTTATTTTTTAATACAGCATAAATTCAATTACTTTGTAGTGTATTTTGTTTATAATTAAGACATAGGTGGAATAAGAAAATGAGTATATAATTAAAAGATTACTGCATTTGTATGGGAAAACTCGTTTTCTCGGATGAATACTACACTCCCAAAGGTCGCGCAGTATTAATCCGAAAAAAACTCATTCATGTTTACCCATACAAATCAGTTACCGATAAGTCTTGATAATATAATATTAATTATTAATGATATTATTAATCTACAAAGTGTGATACTAGGTAATTGGTATTTTTTTCCCTTCACATCCTTCTAATTTTTTCAACAAAGCTACGAAGATTTCATAAAATATAAGAAATAAACTAGGAGACACTGGATCACCTTGTCGCCAGTCTCTTGTTATTTTGACAAATTTTGGAGAAAAAAAAATCCATTTTGTATTACTGCTGACTAAATATCACTGTAAATGTTTTAATCCAATTATGCATAATGGGAACAAAGTTATCGAAAGAAAAATAAAATATGCAACAACAAACAAAAACATTCCCAAAAATAAAGGCAGTTTCAAAGTCATTAAGAAGTAAAAACCCAGAAATATTATGTTTTTTAGAATAGTGTATTATACGATATATCAACCTTGTATTTACATTCCCTTCAAAAACTGTTTGATCGTCTAGGATGAGTAAATTTAAGTTCAAATTTAAATTTTATTCGTGTTCGCAACACATCCAGAACCAAGTTTATACACCACATTTAAAAGTGAACACAATGTTTTTATATTCTGCATAGGCTTGTCGTCTTTACGTATACACTTAATTACCGAACCAGAAGACTCTAGAAAATTGCTTATTATCAAAAACATCGTTTATTGCACTAACAAAGAATATTGCCGAGATTGATCAAGAAAAAATGTAACCATTAATTATAAATCCATTACAGCCGGGGTTGTTTTTATTTTAATTTTCTTCAGACGCCTTACTGATTCTTCATCAGCAATTTTACCTTCTAATTCACCTGGGTATATCAAAATCAACTGTCGTGTCAGAACCTATGTATACATTTTCATAATTGCCTTTAATCTCCATGAATACATCCCAATGATCAGTGAATAAGATATTTTCTCCTCGATTTAAAGTCTGTATAGTTTTACTGACATAATTCCTCTTTTTCAGGAAAAATACCTTGCTGGATTTCCCCTTTCTTCTAGTTATTTCGCTTTTAAACGCACACTTTGTCCCCTTAATTATTCTTTTCTTATAGACTCTAACTGAAATATCTTATCCTGGATTAAATTAGAGTTAAATGAATATACATTTTCTTAATGTGAAATTTCTTAAACACGAATTTGTACCTGTTTTATGGGTTGTTTCTTTAAAGTAATATATGATATATGTCTACCTCTTTCACCATCATCATTGTATCTAAAAATAATGAATCACTCATATCAAGGTGTAAGTCTGCATTAGATATACCAGTTCCGGTCAGCTGATTCCGTTTATATTATTGATTTTTCACTCTGGTAAATTATATTCTTTACCTCATTTGCGAATTCCACGTCAGCTAACAGACTATTATTAAACTTCCATGGCCGTTTCCCTCTGGTTAAATTCAAATCCAAAGATATTTTTGAATGAGCTGACGCGTAACCAGCAACACTTGGTGCAATTTAGATAGGAAAGATAGAGAAATCAGGAAAAATATATATCTCGCTTCTTTAAGTGGTATTTTTCTTCTCCAAGTTTATCTACCAAGAGATGTGTATATTGTTATATTAGACTAATTAAATCTCAGCATGTATATTGTTATTTTAAACTAATTAAATCTCAACCTATAATGATACTATCATTTTTAAATTCATTACTAATAAAAAAAATGTTATGTTTCATATATTTTAATAAATGTGTCTCCTTTATGTCGCGAATTTCGAAATTGTTATGAAAGAAAACAAATACACCAAGAGCATTTCATTTATAGTACATTATAACTGAGTGGGCTCTGATATATTCTAGTTGCTTATCTAAAAATATGTTATATTGAAGTAGGTTTTTCACTAAAAGACTTATGATGTCTAGTTGGTTTGCTTTAGGTTTTTTGGGTTAAGCGCCATTTTTCAGCATATGATAGGCTACACATGGTGGCCAGTATAACTGGTGGAGGAAGAACCTGGGAAAACCCCCTTAAGAACCACCGACACACGGAAAGCTACAGGCAAGGTTTTCTCATATACCCAAACTGACAGCCTGAGACTCGAAACCACGCGGACAGAAGTGAGATGGCACTGGTCGGTAAAGACGAACGCATTAGACCACAAGGCCACCGGGGCCCATATGTTTTATTTGCTTATCCAAAACAAACGGAGTATCTAGTAGACAATATATGTGATATTGGGGGGTGGGGTGGGGGGTGAGGGTGTCTCAAAAAGTCAAGTATATCTTTACATTTGTCATAATCTCCTTGTTCCCAACAATTATATGCTACTATTGATTTTAGCCTTGACTTCTTGTTTCTAGAATTTAAACGCAAGTTATTTGCAAAGAGTCTATTTAGCTTTGAGCAATTAGGACAGATTTTCCTATACAAAAAAATAAATTTATAGGAAAGTATTAGCATAAAATAGTCGGAATTATTAATTGACAATATTTCCTGCCTGCTCATGACACTGTATAAAACCATCATCATCATCATCATCAACAACAAACGAATTACTGGGTGAAGAACAAGCAGGATTTAGAGCGGGATATTCCACAGCAGATAATATATTTATATTATATGCATTAATTTGTAAATATTTAAGAAAACGTAGGGGTAAATTCTATGTAGTATTTATTGACTATGAAAAAGCCTTTGATAGGATAGAAAGACATACTTTTCCATAAGCTAGTTAGTGAACAGATTAGTGGAAAAATGTTAAGAATCATAAGGCAATTTATAATGATGTAAAAGCATGTGTTAATGCCAACGATCTTATTATTAATGTGTTTAATTGCGTACGCCAAGGTTGTTTTATCGCCTTTACTCTTTTCTTTATTTTTGAACGACTTGAAACTCTTTATAGCTGAAGGAAACAAGGAATTGTCTGCAGAAACCTTAGAACTATTTTTGCTGTTGTATGCAGACGATTTAATTGTCTTTGCTGACACTGCTCACCAGTTTCAAAATATGCTCAATAGGCTGCATACGTATTGCCTAAAGTGGAAATTAAAAGTGAATACGTAAAAATCAAGAGTGGTTGTATTTGGTAGAGGTGGCTATCTCAGAAGTTACAAAAAGTGGTACTATGGCCATACAGAGGTAAAGATTGAATTATACTGTAAGTATTTAAGATGCATATTTTCTTCAAAAAATTCTTGGTATATGCGCCAGAAAGCTCTATCCTTGCAGGCGCTGAAGGCTATGTATATATTGAAGCAAAGTCTTTCAAAATTTGGCAGACTACCCGTAACTGGACTGCTTCGTCTGTCTGAAGCGAAGATAGCCCCCATCCTTAAGTATGGGGCTGAAGTTTGGAGGTTTTATGATGCCAATGAAATTGAAAAAGCTCATTTATCATTTTGTAAATATACTCTTGGTACATCTGAGTCTACTCCAAATGCATTCGTATATAATAAATTAGGAAGAATTAGTATGCAGTGTATAAGATATAAACGTATTTTTAAATATTGGCCAAGAATTCTAAAAATGCCGGAAGACAGATACCCTAAACAATGCTACGATTTACAGTTAAGATGGGGGTAAAATTGTGACTGCTGGGTTAACAGTGTTAAAAAGCGTCTATTTACATTTGGATTTGGCAATGTTTGGTGTACTCAGGGTGTAAATGATGAAAATAAATTTCTTGGATTGTTCAGCCAGAGATGTGACGATATATTTTTAGGCAAAAGCTGCTGGATGCGATTAAGTCGATGGAAGGACTCCGTTTTTAAAGGTCATTGGGAATAGAATTTACTTGCCAAAGATATATAGAATTGTTGGGAGATAACGATCTTTGTTATGTAATCACTATGCTTAGAGTGAGAAACTTGTCAATCAGAGGTAATGCGGGAAGATATGAAAGTATTTGCTATGAGGAAAGATTGTGTCAAATTTATCACGTTAACATCGAAAATGAATTTCATTTTGTCCGCTATATAGAAAAATACGAAGAAAATATCTACCCATCTTTGTATATAAAAATACAACTTTAGAAAAATTTAGGTCTTTTTTACAAAATGATATCTGTAAAATTCTGATGACTAATTTAGCAATGTTTACTATAAAAGCCTTAAAGATTAGAGAAACCGCTTTATCAACGACGCCTGCTACATAAGACTTTATCTCAGTATCACAAAACTTGCTCCATTCAAGTTTTAGGGTTACCCTTCAATCCGTTTGTTTGATTATTGTGTAGCATATACTTGTATCTGACCCAATTCGAAAAATGCGATAATGATTTCTTTCATTTATATTACTTCCAAAAGATACGATGTTATATTGTTACGCACTATAACATCTTTTTGTACCGCATGATGTATGGATATATACCATGGGCCAGTGGCCTGTATTACAAATAAACACTATTATTATTATTATTATTATTATTATTATTATTATTATTATTATTATTATTATTATTATTATTATCATAGATAATGTCAGAAAATTGGGAACAGTAAAGTTATAAAGTACTAATATGGCAAAATACAGCTTTCTGGTCCAGATGATTGTGATTCACAAAATAAATTGCGTTGCACAAAGAAAGTGAATGATGCAAGCACACAAAGAATAAAGGAATTTGTATCGACATGTATAACAATCGTTTACATTCTTCATTCTTCATTTTTCATTATGTACAAACTTTAGTTTTAGACATGAACACATCACCGTATCATGGACTCTGCGTATTGTTAACTTGGAGCCGAAAGTAGTTTGTTCTAACGAAAGACTACTACATTGGTAAACTAAAATACTACGATTATCAAGTTTTGGTGTGCCCATCTGTTCTTATGACTCAAGGCACTAATTCAGTTCTAATAATAAACCTGTGGAAAGATCATGATATTAAAAATTCAATATGGGTAAATTTCTGAATGCTCATGGTCAAACCTATATTTATCACTATAGACATACTTGATGACAGCCGCTTGGTAGGGAAAACCATATGAACCAAGACATTTTCTGGATTTGTGTGTGTTTAAAAAGTGTATTTTCAATTCCGCACCGAAGAGTTAGGTTCTAATTTTAGTACAGTAATGAGTTTTCCAAACTCATGTCTGTAAAATGACTGAAATAATATCAATAAAACATTCTCTCTATTTTTCAGTTTCAACTAAGATAAACTCTCCAGAGATTCTTTTCAATAAAATTTTACTTTCGTTATTAATCAATCCTGGCCAGCCATACCCGTTTATACTCTGTTTTATGTTCACCTATTTCTAGACTGGTTTCCGCTCTTCCATGTATTGTTCCTACACTATCTCTTCATTAACGGCGGAAAATGGTCCTTTTCAGTTGCTATCAAAGAAGCATTTAGGTATGTTAGATAATGCCTTGAATTTGATAGAAAAATGCATAGGATAAAATAAATATAAAAAAAGTTAACTTGGTGAAAGCCAGTTTTACTCCTTTGACTTGTGGAAAGCAAAAAAGAAAAAAAAAAACTTCTTCTCGCTGCAGTTTTTACAAATTGTCAATCGTATATCAATTATTATTATTATTATTATTATTATTATTATTATTATTATTAAGAAAGAAAACCGTCTTATGTCGCTGACCAAACCAATTACAGTGCTGAAAACGAAAGCAATTAAAAATGAACTATTTCTATAAATAGCCCCACTCGATGAAAAAAGACCGAATAAATATGCCCTTGCGCTAGTTTGTATTACTTTACTCAGATCTACGTAGGTATAGGGCGTGACTACATAAATGTTCAGCGAAAATATCAGAATGTGCGAAATTGTTACCCGATCAGATACTTAACTTTACGTTTTTTTCAAGATCAAAGTTGTTGTTTTTTTGGAAACTTGCAGTATTTGCTATGAATAAACATTGTCACTTGTCATTTTTTTTATCAGATTACAAATGAAAATATGTGCAAAACATTATTTGGGGAGGTATTATTTGAGGCGAACCCTCGCCTCACTCCCAGAAAAAATATACAAAATTGTTTAATTTTAATTCTTGTTACAGTGGTCAAAAAAGAGAGACATGAAAGAACCACTTCCACATCCTACCTCTTAATATTCCGATAGCTGTTAACAAAGGAAATTCTCATTTTGGACCCTTGTCAGATTCTAGTAGCACACAATTTCTTTCACAGGACTTTATCAATTTGGATATGCAGCGGTATCTACACGGCGGAGTCAACATAACGGGCTTCCAGCTTCTGAATTTTGAGAACCCTGTCCTTAGGAAGTTTATACGAACATGGAATATGTTAGATCCCTACACGTATCCTGGAGCAGGGAAAACAAAATTGACGGCACGTACCGAGAATACCTGAATTTATTTATTCCTATATATAAATATAAATACACAGAAAGACGTGGATTTTATTAGACCGTCTGATCCACTCAATACCAGGGGAATTAAAACAAAAAGGTTTTATATTAAAACTACCCCCTGAGTGCATGAAATTGTATGCACTGCGACTGAAAGGCACGTATATGAAATTTTTAACAGGTTTCACAGACAAATACAAAATCATTTGATATTCAGAAAGAAAGATAGCTTTATAATAATATAGTTAAAAATGTTAAAGATCCGATGAAAATGGAAATTGTACTCATTGGTCATATGTGACCAGACAAAATGTCCGAGTTGTCTAACTTTTCTAAATTAGTATACTGTAAAACTAACACATACTATGATTAGTACACAAGATCTAACACCATCAGATAATCATCAACGTTTTTTACGTCAAAACTGCTAGCCACAATTCCGACCATTTATATATGTTCATATTTCGACCAAAATTAAATGATTCTTATAAATACCATTCATCCACAGTACGAAGCTGCGCTTGCCGTTGACGTAATTGATGTAATAACTCGGACCTTAAGGAATATGGTAGCGGAAAACCCCAAAATATTTCAGTCTACCTTCCGGCGGAAAGAAGTTTATAACTATAACAGGACGCAGGGGATCCCGTGCAATACCAAGCCGCCCGTACCTTGGATGCACGGAAGCACCATTATGGAAGAAATAAAGGAGGTAAAATGTCTTTAAAACGAAGGGACCGGTGTTTCTTCTTTAAAGCGCAGTTGTTTTTATAAATCTTAACATAAGAATACTTCTGTAACAGGGTCGTGTTATTGCTATGCTCTATTCAGTTATACCTTATCACTGTTGTAATTAATTGGAAGTGTTGGCAACATTGCATGTAGTCATTGTTCCGATAGGTCTCCGCCATAATGAGCAGTAATGGTTATGTAATGAAGCAAGATGGCGGACAAGCGGTAGCCATCTTTTTTCTACTATTCTGATTAGTTCAGTCACATTATACGCTTTGACTTCAAACTAATTTAAAAAGAAGTAACGATTTCTTAATTTAAAATTACATACTCTTGGTTTACTTGCGGTCACTTTTAAATTTTTATATTACAGTAGTCAAATGACACATAAAGACCGTAACTCACATACCAGTTAAACTATCTGGTAAATAATTATATCTACACTAAAGAGCGAGATACTCACCTACACATAGTATATTTCAATAGAATATACTAGGACCAATGGAACTATGAATTCAGAAACTCTTTCGTATCATCCATAAGTATTAAGCAATAAAAGGGAAAGACTTTCTATTTATCGTAAGCCGTTTCTGAACACAAACTAACCCTAAAAATTCACAAGTAACTCGAATATATGACTCGATTTTTATGCGTATTGCATAACGCTTACAACCTTGACCCGATTACTACCTTGCATAAGTTTTTATATGATGGCTATTAAAAACCAATAAAGTGTGTACAGATTGACATAAATATAAGTGTTTCGATGTGAAATACCTTAAACACTGTAAACACTCAAATCGAGTACAAAAAGTTATATTAAATTGTACCGTTATATGCTATCGGGTACTGAGAATATTTAATCTAACTTAGTATACATTAAAAATATACATTCAAAACCTCAGCTATTTAGACATAGATAATACATATATTTATTATTTTGTATCCAAAAAAAAGCAGCGTTTATCCTTCAGTTGTTTCTATGTCCTTTGTCACTAATTCAGAATATAAAATTGTCAGATTTATTCAGTCATATACTACAGTGCAAGTCAATCATTCGAATCATACTTCCAATTTATGTTGGTATTTGCCCTTCAGACGTCTTCGGCTACTTGCGAAACAAGTGTCAACAGAGAAGTTACCAATGATAGAACTATTTTTATCATTCGTAAGTTCTCGGTCAACCCCGTAGTTAGTCCAATTGCAGAAATATCTAAGGTGATCCGAATGAATTGTGCTTCTTTTTAGTTGGGGATTTTCGACGAACAAATTATTTTGATTTTGGTTTTTCTGTAAATTCCTGCACTGACATACATCAGAGGCATACTTTTGTCTCGCAGAAATGGCCGAGGTCATTCGAATGTCATGTATTGTAAATATTTCGCCGCGAGTTCTGATTGTAAAGGATGTGCTTTATTCTTATGTGAAATCTGAAAAGACAAAAAGTTGTGTATAAGGCAGTTATGTGATTGTTTGTTGTTTTGCTTTTTTGTTGTGTATTTTTGGGGGGATGCGGGGCAAGGGTGTATCCTTTACATATGTCATTAACTTCTCAGAAATGCTGTAGTACTGCCAAAGAAACTCGAAATACTAATCTATGAAATAATATGAAATATTTGACGTTTATGTGATGACCTAGGTTATCTGGGCTCATTTACAATTGTTAAACAGGGTTATTTTGGTCAAGTGTCTCATTCATTGGTGTGATTTCCCGCCAATAAAGTATTCTTGGCAGACTTTAAATATTTCTTTTATCAATTGATTGTCACTTCTGATGTAACTTAATAGTAGCACCCAGACGAACGATGACTTTGCCGCCCCTACCCCACCCCCACCCCCAGAAAAAAAAAAAATCACTTCCGTCTGATTTGGCACCCCTTAAAGCCTGGCACCCTGGGCGACCGCCCAGTTTGCCTATATGGTTGGGCCGGCCCTGATTAGCAGAGATACTGGTCATATAGCTTTTAGTTTGAAACTATACCGTAAAATTGTCCGTTTTTATTTAATTTGAATGGGGGTTGGGGTTTCTTATCTGATCTTTCCCACCATACATTTAGCATCAAATTTCAGTTTTATGTATTCCTCGTACTGATTATTGTACAACATATTTATAAAGAATTGAACTGTCAGGAATTAGAGTATGCTTTGAAATAACAATCGTATTTTTCAAGCAAACATTTTCATCTGACGATTTTTCTACAACAAGCACATTCCATGTTTAAATAATACTTGTCAGATATTTTGTATAAACAGATATGCTTTCAATGAAATGTATTTATTTACAGCTAGATTTTGATGGATTAACAGGAAGGATTAGGTTTGATGAGAACGGTTTTCGTAAAGATTACGAACTGAACGTCTTCACAGTTGGCCTCGACACGGGTCCCTTCAAGGTACATCTTTGAAGTTAATTGCTTTTGATCATTGCCACTGTCACTGCCAGAATGTAATCACGTGCATATTCTTAAAATGTGTGTGCATGAGTGACTTGAATTTTTAACGTAGCTTTAACAATTTTTCAGTCATATCGCTACGATGTCTGCAGTGTGGCAGTTTATAGTGATGTCTAGCACTTGGGCATCATGCCGCAGACATGTAGCATCATGTCCCACCCAGTTACATTATCCTTGCTCCAGGCCGACCAGTCCTAACACTAACCTCTTAATGCTGAGCGCATAGCGAGGCTGCTGTTAGTACCATTTTTTAAAGTCTTTGGTATGACTCGGCCGGGGTTCGAACCCGCGACCTCCCGCATCCGAGGCGGACGCTCTAACCACTAGGCCACCGGAGCGGTCCTCTTTAAATGTGTAATATGTTCAAAGATTAAACTACTTTTTGAGGTCCTCAGAGTCAACTCTACACGAATGTATATTTAATAGGACTTTGTTAATAAACAAAGGATTGTTTTTGCTAGTTTCTTCACTTATGTGTTAAGACTGACGAGAACGCAAACTTTTTTTGTAGCAAAACTACTCAAAAGCACATATCAACAAATAAATTTATTATTATTTGGGAGAAGGAGCCGCATAACGTAATATTCATTTGCTGTGTTGAAAGATCTATACAAAAATACTTACATTCCAGCGTTAATTTTATATTCTTTTATTTCATGCCTCTTTCAATAGTAGATGCAAACTGTTGTTTTTTTTTTTACAAGAACCAAAACTTGGTAAACAGCAAAATACATTATGCATCTAAGTGATATAGCACTATTCATATGCTTCTAAGTGGTGTATCGTTATTCATACGCTTCTAAGATGGCGCTCTAGAGTTTAGTATTTCTCCGGTTTTTCTCAGTGGTTATACTGGCTGTTTCAAAATTACCTTGTATTTCTTAGGTATTGTCAAAGAACTTTTAATTCCTTTATTTTGATGTATGGTTGATGGATGTAATATGGGTTATAGAGTATACAACTAGGCCTTACTTAAGATGTGCATCTATCGAAAACTGCTAGCTCCGCTTGGTCATTTTCACTTCCTGGACTTCAGAGGTAAATTGTAAATGAAAAGAACCAATAACTTTTCTTACATTTCATATATCTGGTAATTCATTCATTGCGCTTTCTGAAGCTGTATTGTCTAGTCTGGCAAAATTAATTTTCCCTATTTTAATAACTGATAAAGA
The DNA here is from genome assembly GCA_016617855.1 of Megalonaias nervosa. Lineage (NCBI taxonomy): Eukaryota > Metazoa > Mollusca > Bivalvia > Unionida > Unionidae > Megalonaias > Megalonaias nervosa. The sequence continues at coordinate 10 of JAECUM010017928.1, read as the reverse complement.
TAGTGTACTT
>JAECUM010017927.1:0-11943 GCA_016617855.1 Megalonaias nervosa | reverse complement strand
TCCAAATGGTGACAACCTTTGTATGTCATTTTACAGGGAAATTCGTTTGCATGTTATATCAATTGTACCTGTCAAGTACGTTGTGTAGGTAGGATTGCAACGTAGTTGTGTGTAAGTGTGGAGAACCAACTCGACTAACATAAAGCAAGATCGTAACGGTTGACAGGGTGTTTTCATAGACTAAGTCGACCCGTTTAGAAAGAGCAAACAAATGGAAACATAAACTATGTACTTCAGTAAATATTTGAAAGTGAGCCAGCTTTAACTATGTAAACTGGTCTTACAAAATGAGATATGGATATCTTAAGTTTATAACCAGTGACAAAAGACTTTCGGCTATTTCGCACTGGTACAATAAATACGCGTATGCGTCCGGATATTTTGGCACAGTTTTCATATGAACATGTTAACATAATCAGTTAAAGAATATTCGAGGCCGTTCAACGGAACAATATATCATGACTCCTTTTAAAACTAATGTAATAGATTTCATATTAAAAACCTCTGTTCTCATAAGGATGATGATGATGATGATGATGTCTACTTCGACGATGATGACGGTGGTGGTGATGGTGATGATAGTGAATATTATGTATTCTGGCACTAGATACCAAAGTACTATCAATAAAATATGAGTGATCCACTACATAACTAATTGTAAACTAATTACAGTGCAAAAAATGCATGCTTTCCAAAATGCGGTTAAACAGCTATTGCAAATGCTCTTTGGTCAGCCTGGAAATATCAATCCACACTGTATGTCAACGCCAACTGCTTTGTGACTTGTGTGTGTGTGTGTGTGTGTGTGTGTGTGTGTGTGTGTGTGTGTGTGTGTGTGTGTGTGTGATTTGGATTTTTTACGTAGCTTTAACAATTTTGCAGTGTGGCAGTTTATAGTGATGTCAAGCGCTGAGGCATCATGCCGCAGACTTGTGGCATCATGTCCCACCCAGTCACTTTATCCTGACACCAGGCCGGCCAGTCCTAACAATAACCTCTTAATGCTGAGCGCCAAGCAAGGTAGCTGCTGGTACCATTTTTTAAAAGTCTTTGGTATGACTCGGCCGGGGTTCCAGCCAGCGACCTCCTGTATCCGAGGCGGACGCTCTTACCACTTATGCCGGAGCGGTCTGCATTGTTTCAGATATCAATGTCCAAATGCAACGGAATGAACAGGGATGCGAAATGTAAATGCCGTTACAATCTGCGCTGACTAGGGGTGACTACTCTTTCATACTTGAACATGAACCTGTTCTCGAAGTATTTTGAATTTGTACCTGGCGCCGAAGTTTCAGTTATCAATTCGTTTTCCTTGAAGTCAAGATTATCAAGTGTTTTACAAAGTTTCGAGGAGTACATGCACGCTTAAACCTATAAATTAGGGTCACTGGTGACAAATTGGAAAGTTAGTAGAATTTGAAGATCATTTCAGAGAAAGTCACTGTCCTAGAAATAAACTAGATTAATTAGTTTCATTACATACATACATACATACATACATACATACATATTTACATAAATACATACATACATTCATACATAAATTTCACACGCACATACATACATATATACATACATACACACGCACACACATACATACATACATACATACATACATACATACGTACGTACGTACGTACGTACATACATACATTCATACGCACACATACATACATACATACATACTACATACACACACACACACACATACATACATACATACATACATACATACATACATACATACATACATATATACATACATACATACATATAAATTGGTCGACGCTAGTTATATTCATTTTAGGCTTAATTCAATTTTTCGGTGTGACTGCTGGCTGTTTTAGTCGATAAGAGATTATGCACGAGTTATGAAACACATTGTTTGAGCTCCAATCAAATGTTTCCCCAGAAACTGAACAATCTTTTTTCTCCATTACTCAAAGTTGAAGCTGCTGTAGATCAGTTGGTAGAGCCTCGGACTTGTAACGCAAGAATCGCCAGTCCGATACACGAGAATCGGCTTCCACTTTGAGAAAGGCACTAAAACTCACATGTCCTCGGCATAATAACATGTAAATAAAGTGCCGAAATTGCCGTTAAAAACAGCTAAGGTAGAGATGATTGGGCTATTTATAAAGATTTTGGAAATAAAGTTATTGTGAAAATTGGGTATGCAAAAAGAGATTACTTACATGAATCTTTTAACAATCATTAATCAAACCAAGAGAACTCTGAGAAGAAAGAAAAAAGTTTCTACCTTCATCGAATCACATTCATGTACAAAACTTCCTACTGTTAATAGAGGTGTCGTTAAAGACTCTACCTAAACTGCAAATAGTAGCCATGATTTGTGTGTGCGAGCGTGTGTGTGTGGGGTGTGTGTGTGTGTGTGTGTGTGTGTGTGTGTGTGTGTGTGATTTGGATTTTTAACGTAGCTTTAACAATTTTAGTCATATCCCCACGATGTCTGCAGTGTGGCAGTTTTTAGTGATGTCTAGCACTGGGGCATCATGCTGCAGATGGAAGCATCATGTCCCACCCAGTCACTTTATCCTGACACCAGGCCGACCAGTCCTAACACTAACCTCTTATTGCTGAGCGCCAAACAAGGCAGCTGTTAGTACCATTTTTATAAGTCTTTGGTATGACTCAGGCAGGGTTCGAACCCGCTACCTCCCGCATCCGAGGTGGATTATTTTGCAGAAAGCACAAAATGTTTCAGCTTGAAAGAAATTATACCTCCACAAATATTTTCAAGAGCAATCCTGATTTTATGACTGCATAACATTTGTGTGCTGTAGCTCTGACACATATTTGTGATAATATGTTAACCTCGAATAATTTGTATTTACTTCTGTTATATTTGTTTTCTTTTATGCAGGAGATGTTATCCTTGTAGAATTTTACTAATTGCACGTATTTATATTCTGTATTGCTTTTAATTACAGAGTCCGTAATGTAAACTAGCTTTTATCTAATTATGTCATCATAGTAGCAAGTCAGCTGCAATTAATAGATGTATATTGAATACTTCCTTTGTGGCTAGTAACTGTTATTAATTGACGTCTACTTATTACTTCATTTATGGTCAATCACTGCAATCAATTGGCGTCTACTTCTTACTTCCTTTATGGTCAATCACTGCAATCAATAGACGTCTACTTATCATTTCCATTATGGCCAGTAACTGTAATTAACTGACGTCTTATTACTTCATTTATGCTGAATCACTGCAATCAATAGACGTTTACTTATTACTTCCTTTACGGCCAGTAACTGTAATTAATAGACGTCTACTTCTTACTTCCTTTATGGTCAATCGCTGCAATCAATAGACGTCTAATTATTACTTCCATTATGGCCAATAACTGTAATTAAATGACGTCTACTTCCTTTATGGTCAATCACTGCAATCAAGAGACGTCTACTTATTACTTCATTTACGGTCAGTCAATAGACTTCTACTGATGGTCAATGCGACAAACCAAATATTATCAGAGTGCAAAAGAAAACGTGAACAATAAATAAGTCAGAGAAGGTTTGTGATCTTCAGAAAATAAAATTCTTAGCGAAACTGTCTAAATCTTCTAATTAACCCTCGAAGTGTTCCGATAGAAGAAAAATTATTTTTATTACTCGTCTGTCACATCTCTACGATGTGGACTATGGGGTTAATTACAGAGTCCAGTTAGAGTGAAAAAGACACTCAAACATAAAGGGGACTTAAAGCTGTGTCCTGTGTAAAAGCAGAGAATCGGTGTCTTAAATTTGACTCTACAAGCAATTCCGGCAATAGCCTTTCATAACAGAAACTTTACAAGTACAACAGGTTTACTGTACTTCAAATTTTATTACATTATTATCTTGGAGCTGGGTTGATTTTCTTCCATTAGAAGACATATTGAACATGCAAAATAGGGCATAAATTGAGACGAATTGTTCATATTCCGTTGTTTCTTCATTTCACTGTCCATTAGAATTGTGTCTTGTAATGCTAATAAAAGTAAAGACCAAAGACAAGGTTCTCTATGTTGCACTTGAGAAACTGGCATGTATCAAAACATGTTCCAGGTTCGATTTTCAACGAAAATCTTTTGTAATCTAATCTGATATACAAAATACCTTCGGGAAAAGATTGTTGACGGTGACTGTCGCTATCTTCTCAAAGTTTATGTCTCCACAAAACGTGAAAGTGTCGGTTACTGGATTGTACTCTAGTCTCGCCCTGTCCATATTGTATCAGTAAAGTGAATCTGCAGATGCCAGACACTGGTTTAGCTTTGCATTGCATAGAGATGAGCCGAAGCGATCCATGTGATCAAGGCCAGTTCGTACCCTTAAAGATTATGACTGTTAAGGGTACAAAAAATTTAATTTGAGTACTTAAAAGTGGATGACTCGACCTAGTCTCGAGTTTTCGAAACTTTGATCACCGACGGCAGTCTTTAATCAGGTTGAAGAAACATTTCTTATTCCACCCACCCCGCAACCACCCTCAACACGATCACCACCACTACCACATACTGACATTACATACTATTTTCACAGTTTCGATCGATAAGAATCGCAAATTTCCTCATATATTAAGTCGTCACACATCATTTATAACAATCACCATGAAAACATTGCGATGATACGTGACTTCCGGTTGACCAACCTGAGCGTAGTAGTAGTAGTGTGTGTGTGTGTGTGTGTGTGTGTGTGTGTGTGTGTGTGTGTGTGCTGGACTTTTTACGTAGCTTTAACAATTTTTCAGTCATATGGCTACGATGTCTGCAGTGTGGCAGTTTATAGTGATATATAGCACTGGGACATCATTCTGCTGACATGTAGCATGATGTCTCACTCACTGTATTCAGCTGACTGTGAGATCATGACTAGATAATCTCCGAGTATCGATAAAACATAGGGAACTTGCAAGTATTATTTAATGGTGGGAATTAGAGAAAAGTCAAATATGTGAGTTGATTCAGGTGCAGCATTCATTAGGCAACGTGTTAGCTTGAGAAATCAGTGGGTACACCATTTCTCACTGGTTTATCAAACAATATTGCAAATTGCTTTTATTCAATGCCCTTAGAAACATATTACATTTTTGTCTTCATTATATTTTATAATGTTTTCTTCCCATCAGACGGTCTGAGCTAGTAATAATTAGAAACGAACTTAAATATTTAGGGGATATTCAAATAGTTATTGTTACAAAACATTTTTCTAAAAATAAATAAACACATTACAAAGTATTTTTAACCAAAACAAATTATTCACTTTAACAGTTCTAAGTAGGCAGTACACGAGATCATTTTCTATGATTTCTTCAGCTTCTCAAGTTCTTTGTAAATATCAGTACTATTCGTTTCTGTATAATTCACAGAGCATCTCCGCAAGTTTAACTGGAGGATCGTGTCTGCAGAGTCAGACTGGATTATGATGTCATCAGAATGAAATTCGGTTTTCCAGTTCAGTCTCTGATGCGGCTTGTACTGATTATTACTAATTTGCCGGGAAAGATTCAATTTTACATTTTCACTCATTTGTTACTGTGGTTCTTTTAGCATTTAATGAGATTTGCATTTAATGAATGAACTACATAGTTTGACCTGAGATTGTCTGTGTCTTGATTAAGTTCTATTGATTTGGTTTATGATAGATTATCTCGCAAGATAACTTTTTCTCAATTTAAATGTCTAACTGCGTATATACACAGAAAAGTGGAATATAATCAATGACAACTCACGAAAGTGCTTTCCAGTTCGTACACTGTATGTTTAACAGCCGCATTTCTCGTTTCCTGTCCAATTGTGAACGCACTTGTTTATCTGTATTGTTGTTAATATTTTGTCCCTAGCCTCTTCAATAAATTATGGTATGCGAGTAAATTTCAGCTTGATTTTATTTTCGCGACTTTTATGGTCCATAAAAAGCTTGAAATTTATCTCGTGAAAATTTTCTTGTCACCAATAGTACATATATTGAAAATTTACCACAGAACAATAAAGCATGCCAGTGATAAAGAAATTGTGTGCCATGTGAAACTTTAATTGCTTAGTCAGATATTATGATAACTTTTTTGCGTTAGCGTATAGTTATAGCTAGAGCTAGATCTAATGTGTGGTTCGCCTTAGCAAATCCTGAAGCATTGCATTACATTTTCTCCTCCCAGACCTTGAGCCAGTGGTTATATCTCCAAATCCGTAACACACAGTGTATGATCTCGTATTGCATGTTTAAAGTTTGGTTTAAGAAAGTAAAACAAAACAATATCTTAAAATGTCACTGTTCCTATAGCAAATATCCACCTAGAGGTTTATGAGGAGACAGAGTTACGTACAGCCGGACAAATATTCTGACAGTGTTACAATATTCCTGCTAGATCTTGAAGAGAGCAAGAAAACCAATGACCAAAACGACTTACAATAGCCATATGTCGGTGAATCTGCAAAACTCTGTATCGATCCAAAGCTAACTCTGGCGTAGAAAATATTATTTTCCCAATAATTCGAACGTACAATTGTAGTGTGTAATCGTACACCTAGACTATGCAGAAGACCGTTGTTCATTTTGGAACATTCTAGGTTTTGCCACATGACCTATTCGACTGAGGTATCTTTACATATTATGGTAATAGGGGTTAAGTGGTATGTCTCAAATTACAACACAACCAAAATTACTAACTGGCAATTTTAAATGTTAGGTTAACGCGTGTAAAATCGACGTTGCAAATTACTGTTTTTTCCTCTCAATTGCATGTTATGAAAGAAATGTTTTTGGATGAATGGGTTATGGAGAATAATACTTATTAACAATACAATGCGTCTCAAGAATGTAAGCAAGCAGCTTGAGTTTTACAAGACTGTTTCCTGAAACAGGTGTTGGCATTGGTTTATGATGAATAAGACATATATAGCAACCTAGATATATATTTAAACAGACAGTGAAATGAGTGGATAAATAGATAAAAAGACAGATAGCATGACAGACAGACAGACGGACAGTCAGTGAGATAGATAGATAGATAGACGGACAGATGGACGGCCATACAGACAGACAAACAGACAGAGAGATAGATAGATAGATAGATAGATAGATAGATAGATAGATAGACAGACAGACAGACAGATAGATAGATAGATAGATAGATAGATAGATAGATAGATAGATAGATAGATAGATAGATAGAGATATAAAAGCGTTTATTAGGAGCGACTAGGCAGGAAATTGACTGATGAGTATCTGAGTGACTGATAACAGCAGGAAATAGGGACCGCAAGTTATAAATAGTCACATCATTTTTTATGTCGAAAATGCATTGTATTATCTGAGTAAAAATGAAAATAGAACATGGACATATCTAGAATTTTCAGGGGAAAATAAAAAGATAGTTACTTCTACTTAGTTTTATCCACAATTATTTGGCTCCGGAAATAAAGTATACGACCACCATCTCAACACACACACACACACACACACACACACACACACACACACAGAGGGTCGTATATTATCCACATTATTTTTAATTATTTTCTTTCAAAATGAATAATAATATGGGACTTTATCGGTAGTAATTTTCTTTTCTTTAACTTCATGCCTCTAGCGAGAGAAAAGAAAATTCAGTTTCGTGTCAAAGGTGCAAAGATCTGCAGGCTATGTGTACAAGTCTTTTTATTTATGAAAAGATTGAAATATTCAAACAGTCTATCATGAAGTACCTATGTTGATCTTGGTTTAGTTTGTTTTGTTTCTTTTTTGAAAGAGAGAAAGATCAAAGCAACTTTTAAATGAAGAAATATAAATCATGGATAAATAGAACGTTTAATGAAATAACAAATTATGCAATTTCGTTTCAGATTCCAAACTATGCCTTCTGGCTATTCACACAGTATATTGTATACCATTGGACAGCAATACATTCAGGTTGATAAGATTATTCATGTCTGACAAAATACACGTGTGACCTATATTTCAAACTTACAAGAAAAAGTAGATGACCAATTACTCAGTTATAATCATTAAGAACTTTGTACCTTTTTACACGCACAAACACACAGACAAACACATGCAAACACAGATGAAAACAAAGCACATATATGAATACAGACGCATACCTATACCAGACACCCACAGTTACATATATGCATGTACACTCACAAACACTAGCAAGCACTAATATGATGTTTCTGTGTCATTTTAAATTGAGTTTCATAAACATTATAGTAAACGTACTTCGAAGAGACGATTTTTGAAACTGACCATATTATATACAATCGCTGTTCAATCAGTTATGTTGCGCATCGGTCACTTTCAGTACAGCAACTTTGTACGATTTCTGTAATCGATCCTGGTCACAATTTAAACAATGCATCATTCCTGCTATTAACGTATTATTGTTTGAAAATAAAACTATCTCGGGTTTTCACAAGACATCGTGTGGAAAAATTAATCGACTATTGATCAATCATAGATCGGTCAGAAAAAAATGTCAATATTTTCTTCCGATGTCCAACACTATCCTTTAATGGTTCACATGAACCAATTCAATTCTGAAAATGTATATGACATACCAGTCTGAAGAATCGTTGTGATCTTGGTGTGTGCACGACATACCAGTCTGAAGGATCGTTGAAATCGTGGTGTGTAAATGAAATGAAGCAGCGTTGTAATAATAGTAACAGTAATCCAAGTATATCCGCATTTTTGCACAATAAATCACACTAAAAATTTAATATTTGTTCAAATAGTTGCCTGTACGAAGAGTTTTAAGTGTAGCATTAAGTGGAAATGGGCCGAGACGGTTACAAAATGGTATATCTGAACAGCCCAGAAAGGACGCATTCCGACTTCAAAGTTATTAAAGTCTAGGTCGTTTCCAGAAATAAGATTTGGCATATAAATTGATAATTTGGTAAGGTGACTGTTCAAAACAAAGTTCTGTAAACAGAACTTCCACTGTCTAAAATAACATTTTGTTTAGTTACGTGTTGATATTTCTTCACCGTTGAAAATCTCCCAGAACATGTAAAATATAATAATTGAACACGCCTGGCACCTTATCCATGTGTTTGGTTATTATCAAGTGACCATCTTTCCCTGAGCAATTCCTCTGCACAGAATAGGGCCACCTTTTTGCAGATAGACAACGGGCCAAATGCAATAGTCCACGTGGGTTCCCGGTCTGGTATACGTTTTGTACTCTTCTTTATTGAATGCACAGTGTTCATTATCCTGTATCCAGCTCAGATACATTGGCGGGTCCTGCACAGACATCCACCAAATGATACTGGCACAGTTGTGGGCAAAAATGGACAAGGATACATTATGCTCGTCAACACCGTCCAGCCCGATCAACATTTGTGGAAAATCTTCATCAAGAAATTCCTGGGGAAACGAAGAAAAAAGAAAAATATGATGTCTAAAGTTGAAAGTGAAAATATTAGTCAGCAATTAAAGAGACAGAAATCCCTGATTATTGATGGTTTGGTTTATTTCTAACTATTTTGAATTCGTTCGTGTGTTGGAAGTTTTGGACGAATGCTTTGACTCCAAAATCAAGGGGTTTGGCCATTCTACAAGTGTATAAGGATGGCAATGTGCGACAAAATATTGTCGATAGCGAGAAGATAATGTACTTTAGAAACATTTTCTTCTTCTTCTTCTAGCACTATGTAGTCATGTCTAGCTTCGTGTCTAACATTTTGGTATAAACACTCCCAATTATGTTTTCCTGCCTGTCTTAAGATAGAAAATGCAAGAAATTGGAACAAAGCAAACAACAAGAAAAAGATGCAACAGCAACAACATTTTTACCGGCAACAACAGCAACCACAAAACCATTATTATTTACAATATCTGTGGCTGTATTCCAATTTATCATACACAAACAATAATAAGTGATCTTGACATTCCATTAAAGAGCGCCCTCTGTATCAACTAGACTGATACTATATGTGTATCTATATTACGCCACGCTTTTTAATTGCAAAAAAATAGTCCCTGTTGCGTGTATTACGTCAGTGACAGTAACCTCACCTTGTAACACGCTTTTTAATTGCAAAATAGTCCCTGTTGTGTGTATTACGTCAGTGACAGTAACCTCACCTTGTAACACGCTTTTTAATTGCAAAATAGTCCCTGTTGTGTGTATTACGTCAGTGACAGTAACCTCACCTTGCACACTCTGCGTTCAGTTTTGACGGCATTCTGTTTTTGTCTCTTGGCTAGTATCTCCTGGAACGATGTGCCTTTCTTTGGAGACACATGATCCTGAAGAAATCAGAAGACATAATTTATACTCAAAATAAGATGGCAGTCGACAGGAGCAGAAGAAATACAAATTGATATATGTGCAGATCCGGAAATATCGTTTGGGGAGGGATCTGTGGGATGGAACCCTGAAAATTAAGTTTCCGAGGCATAATTTTAAACCATCTAAATGTAAAGAAAAATCTAGGAAACGCTGATGTTCTTTCGTGTTCATCTTTCTGTTTTTCCTTTTCAGGTGGAGTAGATGGGTAGTCTGATCCACACTTGATTTTGACGAATGTACGTAATAATATGGATACCATTTCATTGGAGAAATGGTCGATACGCATTCCCTACGTAGGCCGCGTAAGTTAAAAGGATCGGTCTTTCGAAATATGTTGGAGCATTAGAATTATGTTAACTTATATTTTTCCACAATAGTATATATCAGAATTTGAAAAAGGTATTTTATAGCGGCCTAAACAAGAAAATACAAAGTATTTCTCACGAACGAAATTCACAATAAAAGTCCAGTCATGCTTTAAAAACATATACCTAAAGATGAACAATAAATAGTAATATTTTGAACAACCGAACTTATAGATTCCTGGGCATGTTAGGATCACAATTCTAATAATATTTTCGGTACTTATGTCTTGATGGTTTCAGCCTTTTGAAACAGTATGTAGACCACACGCTGTTGTTATGGTTAGTTTTGGTGGCAAAGGAGTGCACAACTTCAGATTTCAGGTGTTAAATTGTTAATTACAGTGAACTCACGTGACTGAGTTCCCATCTGATTTCTTCTTTCAGTCTCTTCAGCTCCACCACGGCAATCTTTGAACAGTGGATGTAGGCATACTGCAAAAACCATGAAAATAATTTGAAAGCACATACGTGCAGGCAGATAGGCAATATATGAAAATTACCGCGACTTTCTGATGAGGACAAATTTCCAGTATGTAGGTTATTAAATCTGCATTATAAGCGTATAAATAATGTTACATTTATTTGAGGAATAAAAATCTGAATAAGGTAGCTTATTTGCACCAGAATGTGAGAAATAATGTCTCATGGAATGCCTCAACCATCTACATTATATTATAGCTACGGAAGATATACATAAGAGATTTTGGGCAAGGTAAATCGCGTCTCATTAATTATACAACCTTATTTTGTCAATCACGTTAATTGATTGATTAATTCTAATACTTTCAAACACTCACCCGAACAATACGTAGCAGCGCATAAATTATGTCATCTTCGGCGATGCCATGGCTCTGTAACTCCTCAAAAGCATCTCTGTATTCGTTGTTGTAAAGATTACTAAAACACTCCGCTAAATATTTTGGTTGGTTTCTTGTAACAAGTTCAGCTAGGGTCATTGATCTCTGCGGAACTATTTTCTCAGCGGAAGGTTTTGAATTGTTATCAAGACCGTTAGATCGCTGACTCTGCGAATCTATATCACTCTCTTTCTCCTCCGTCATACTCGAAGGAGAAACCTTGGCTCTAATGGTGTCTTTTGATTTTAATTTAAACGATACACTTGAGTCCTTTGACTGTTTTGTAGGATTTGTAACATATTTCTTCGGCAGTTTAAGTGTATCTGTGGCATCTTCTTTTGATTGTTTCTGTGATTTTTTAACAAAGTCCTTGGACACTTTTTGTGAATTAGCAACAGCGTTATTAACTGTT
>JAECUM010017926.1:0-36504 GCA_016617855.1 Megalonaias nervosa | reverse complement strand
TATATTATAGAAAGTAAACATTTCCTATTACAGTATATAACAAAAACCAATAAACTCTGATAATTAGAATCTTGTATTGTAACGAAAAGATTTTAACCCTGAATTTATCTGTGCCAATAAAATCCCGAACAAGATTTTTCAAACAACCTAATCTCCTTAAGACGATCTGGTTAAAAATCCATCATTTAAAAAAAGTTTTCAAAAGGGTTGATTTAAATTTTGACAAAAGACCTTCAAAATTATATACTGTTGTATAAACAAGGACTGAATTTTCTGTAAAATTAACTTGCTTTCTTGTAATTGGTTAAACCAGTCCCGAAACCCGTATTGACACAGGGCTCATATCTTTTGTTAATATATAATACAAGGGACGACAATTTATCATTTCAGCTATGAGATTCAAAACCTTCGACTACAAATTTGGCTTAAAACGAACAGCAGTCCGTTTTTTAATCCGGGTTTCCTCCGAATATTCATACCCCATTTTTCATATTTGGACATTTAGGTTGGGGTGTGTGGTCATTGCAATTGCAAATCAAAATTGTGTAAGTTGCTGCCACCGTGCGGTAGCGACATATGGTAGTCGCCTACCAGCGTGCCTAGAAAATTTAAACTTATGTCGACTCATATCTGCATGAAATCGATAGGAAAATGGTTTATTTTCTCAGAAATTGCAAGTATTATAATTGTTATGTCTTTAATCCTCTGACAGACTAGACGAAACTACGGCAGAGATGAAACCTGACCCGGTACTCGCCATTTGCATTACCAGTCACATAACTTCACAAATCTCAAACGACGACATCGTAAGTCCAATAGTCACGTGATATCAACAACAAACTTTTTTTTTAGTGTTGTTGTACAGAAATTCAATTATATTAAATGAAAGTGAGATACTTTCTGAAAAAACCAGCAATCTAGCCAGTCTGATCTATCAAGCAGAGAGCACATGTCAACGTGGTACTCACGTGATACAACAAAACTCCAAAGTTGTTCTCGGAATATATAAATATGGAAACTTTTGTGTTCTTTCGTTTATGTATTTTTATTACAGCCAGTATACGACTTTCATCTAATATTTTTTTTTCTTTTTTTTTTCTCTACAACATTTGAAAGTGTGAGTTGTTAGATTTGTGTACTCATGCAACAAAGCAATGCAAATCGTGAGTACAGGTCACATTTCATCAACGCCGTAATTTTATCTTGCCTTTCAGCAGATTAAAGACATAACTATTTTAATACTCACAATTTCTTACAATACTGTAAGTTCTTTTTTCTCATTTTCACTTTGTATTCAGGGGAAATAAATTCACTTTTTTCTGTTACTTATTTTAAGAGCTCAGACTCGTAACAATATATATATATATATATATATATATATATATATATATATATATATATATATATATATATATATATATATATCACGTAGTCGGTACACTTTGCCTATAGTGTGTGCAGTTTGATATTTTAACATGTGAACATATGACGTTATGTGAATCTGATTGGTCTAAATGAGCCCATGAAATTAGTGTGCAGTATTCTCTTTACTGATTGGCTGCGATCGTGGGAAAACTGTTAACTCCGCCTTCTGGAATGTTTTGTGTTGAATGAACATTTTAGCTGTCATTTTTGAACTCGACTCGTGAAAGGAAATTACGGAATGAATTAAACTCACATCTGTTCACAGAAGAATGCGGACATAAATGAGTCTCCCAGCTGACAGAACTTTATCCAACAACAGGATATTTACGCAGTATATATGGGATTCAAATCCGACTCAAAAAGAAATTTGTTTACGTCTTCTGTACAGTCTATTGTTCCAAATCAAATACTGCAAATATCCGGTCACAAATGCATTACAGTAAATATGGAAATTTCTGCATCCAGTAATCCTATTTCACATGTAAATCGCAACAGAAATGTACCATGACTTCAGATGAGTTCGTAGTATTTAATTCACTGATAGACTAAGGAAATATATGTGTATTTTTTGCAGTTTATGTATTTTTTTTTTGTTTTGTTCAGATTTTGTTGGGGTTTGTTTTCAAAGATTTATTTTCATTTACATTATATTTAAATATGATTGTAGCTTGTAATTTTTCCATAGCGGTTTTACAATAGAAAATGCCTCAAGTTTTGAATATGTATTTTATACATTCAGACTAGAAGCCAGTTTCCTACTAGGAGGATATTTGTGTTTTGGAGTGGTTTATTTGTTATCTTGATTCTTTTCCAAAAGATTCGTATTCTTTTTTGTAAATGTGCAAAGAGTCTTTCTCTGAAATGAAGCTCGTTGAAACATTTTAATTTCTTCTTGTATAATTGGTACTTTTATTCCATGGAGACTTTCTTTAATTCTTATTTTTATTCTTAAAACGTCTATCGATATCACATATAACAACACTGATAGCGCGCAACCTTGCGCTTAATGACCTTCTATTTTAACTCTTTTCTCAGAGCCCCATTTACTTGTACTTTGGAGAATGTATCATATAACATTTGAACCCGTTTACAGTAACTTTTATCAAAACTAAATTTTTGTAGGACCTTTATTACCTGATTTTATTCAAACCTATGAAAAGCATTTTCTTGATCGATTGAGATCATTGCTCCCTATTCTCCTTGTTGCATCGATATTATTCAGAATACATTTTACTGATACTGTATTGTTTATTATTTGTCGTCTTTTTCTTCTCAAGACTTGTTTTTATTTATAATTTGCCCTCAACAGTTTTTAAATTTATTTGATACTATTTTGCCTAATATTTTATACCATTTCATTATTGGAATAACTCCTGTGTGGAATTTAAAAACAAAAATCTGTTGATGTACCGTTGCTTCTAGGCGGTTGGTCTTTGTTTGGCTCCATCATTGCTCTTTTTATTTCTGCTTGAGTAACGAATGTTACACAGTAATTTTTATTCCCTTATTCCATCATTGAGAAGTTAACACGTTCACGGTATTCTTTTATTACTTCTGGGTCTCTGTTTTTGATAATAGCGAATATTGGTCGATTTCTATTTGAATTTCTTATATAATTTTATCCTTTCTCTGTATTTGCGCTCCTTTTATGTTAAGTTCTATTAAAGCCGTATCTTCTCTTCTAATTTCACCTCTTTTATATACTGTATAGGTTATTTTCTGCCATAATTTTCTGCATTTTTATTCTTCCCTCTGCGCCACCTAGATCTCTTATAATTCTACAGGAAAATGATCCGAGAAAGTTTGCTCCAATAGTATCTATTAACTTTCATTTTGTATGTTTTACTAATATAAAATGTTTTCAAGTCTGCAAGTAGCAAGTATGTTAGACGTAACATATTCCGTTGTTGCAGTCAAAGTGAAAAATCGATTTTATTGTCTGATTTTTTTATTTTTATATAGCATATGAAACTGCTGGTTTAACAAGTTAACTCGTGCCCCATCAAAGCATTTCACTGTATCTCTGGAAACAAGGCTCGAAATTAATGCGAATTCGCTAGCGCGGTGAGTGACTTTGCCGACGGTTCTCTAAAACAACAGTCGTCACTAATCCGTCTGAGCAGTGAAAATTATCATAGCAGTTAACAAGTGCTATTGTATCAGACGTATGAAATTAACCGTGAGTCGGTATTTCCTTAATTGGTTAGGTGATCTGTGTATTGTGTTAATTGAGAACCTACCAGTATTAAATGAACAGATGCGAAAAAAATCTCGTCGACTCATTAAGCCAATTAGAGTGATTATTGTGAAACCAGTTTTCTCACACACTGGACAAGCCTGGTGTACTGGCCCGAACAACTGATTTGGGAAGGGAGTAAAAACACTTATGGTTTAATAAGGGATTTTTATACAAAAAACCAAAGATGCAAAGCAGAAAGGGAAAACTGGGGGGGGGGGGGAGGGATAGATTGGAATATTTCCTGGATAAACTGGACAAATATTAAATCTTTAAAAATTCAAAGTATCATTTTTAAATATCTTCACGATGTTTGGCTCACCAGCGAAGTTGCAAAAAGGAAGGGTATGATTAAAGTAATACCAAAGTGTCCCCTATGTAAAGCGTGCAATTTTACAAAAGCGCATGTAATGATAGATTGCAAAAATAAAAAAGGAATAAGAGACAATATTATTATTTCTATAGCCAAAACAAGTAAATACCAGAGAAATAGAATGTTATACTTAGACACGAAATTCGATTAAAAAAAAACGCTTTTCAAATTAATTAATTATATAATTGACACTATGCGAGAATGTGGACAGGTTATTGTTATACGCAAATAACCTGCCCCATTTAAATTTCCAAATTTTTGACATTTCTGGAATTTAACCGAAATTTTACGATCTTAATAAAACATCTATTTCCCTGGAAAACTAATTTTTACTTCAATTTTTCTTTTTATCTTATCTCCCTTCAAATAAAATCTTTTCTAATCAACCCTATAGAACTGGAATCCTGGTACTAATATAATTAGATAAATAATTTTTCTTTTCTCCTAAATTTCTTAAATTGTTCTGTATAGAAATCAATTTTATAAGTAATATACATGGGACATGGCTTCTGCACATCGATGAAGTAGGAAACAGAAACGCCACCGCGCTATACCACAAGGCGCTACGCGAAGTGGGAAGGCCGGTGGATGAGCCTCCGAAAAAGACATGTGCAGAAAATGGACATGCAAAACACAAACACAAGGGGTTTTTCTTTTTCTTTTACATAAATGGATTCCAGATACAAAAAGGGACTAACAACAAGCTTTTATAAATATGCATTCTCTTTTGGACTTTTATATTCGGTTTTAAATGCTGGAAGGTTTGGAATAAGGCTATGCCTTGTTAAGAGAAGCATGTCAGTTTTAATAAATAAAGACATGTGGTTCCTTACAGACTGGCCCTATGATCAACCTCCTTTATTTCAATTAAAATAAGAAACGACACACAATTCTACACTCATTTAAAACACTAGGCTTTATTTTATAAAAATCCATAATTAGTACATCGTTTCTTATACAAAATTCTAAATCAGCAAACGATCCAACAAAAAAAAAAAAAATAATAAAAAAATATAAAAAATTTCGTCTTGGATAATAATCTTTCTTCCAATAGAAAACTTTGAAAGAATGTGGTTACTATGCCGTCCTTACATATACATCTATAGCATACACACATTATAGCATTACACAGATAGCATACACAGGACATAGGGACTCTTTGGCAAAGGTCACTGGATAGAAAAAGGTGATGTTCTCCCAATCTGGCGATTAAAACCAGAGCGGGAAACTCATCTTTTAGATAACACTAGGGATAAAAAATACCCCACTCAAAATTGGGATCAAAATTCTGTTTTAAACTAAATACACTTGCAACACCTCTGAGGGGGATACACTTAAACATAAAAACTTTTTATTTTTGGTTAGTAGGGGGAGGGGCATCTGTCTGGTGCCCCCCCCCCCAAAAAAAACCCCACTGATTTCATAACTGATGATACCAAAAGTTTTAGTGTGTGTGTGTCAATGGGGGTCATTGTTGTTGTGGGGGAAATTATAGGATAGAGTCACAGAATTAAAAAAATCCTGAGCAAAATTTAAAAAAATAAGAAACGACACGTCATATAACAAGCACTTAAAACATTAAGGTTTTTCTTTTTTTTACAAAAAATATATAGGACACCGTTTCTTATGCAAAATTGGAAATTTTTTTTTTATATAAATATAAACTAAAATAAATTTGAAATAATTTTTTTGGGGGGGGCACCAGACAGATCCCCCCCCACTTAGCCAAAAAAATTAAAAAGTATTTTATGTATTTGTGTTTTCCCCCTTAATAGGTGTTGCATTGTATTACTTTTAAAAAAGAATTTTGATCAAAAAGTTTTTATTTTCAATTTTGTGTGGGGTATTTCTCCCTAGTGTTTCTAAGGGTTTGTTTTCCCAATCGGGTTTTTTCCACCCGATCGGAATCCCTCACCCTTTTTTTTCCAAGTGACCTTTGCCATAGGTCCCTACGTCCTGTGTATGCTGTCTGTGTTGTGCTATATTGTGTGATTGCTATAGATTTTATTGCAAGGACGGCTTTTCATTCAAATTTCTCCCAGTTGTCTATAATTTCTATTAAAACGGTCATTTCAAATTTATTTTAGTTTATATTTATTAAAAAAAATTTTTTTTCCCAATTTTGCATAAGAAACGCTGTACTATATATTTTTTTGTAAAAAAAACCAAAAACAAAGCTTAATGTTTTAAGTGCTTGTTATATGATGTGTCGTTTCTTATTTTTTTCAAATTTTGCTCAGGATTTTTTTAATTCTGTGACTATATCCTACATAAGAAGCCGCATGTTTTCTTTATTATTTTCACTTGCTTCTCTTATTGGACTTTGTTTATAGTCATGAGCATTTTATTTTTCCAAACAGAAAAGGTATCCGAACGGGTCTTATATAGCAACCCAGTTGTTAGAATTTTATCCTTCATCCTCCACCTCTGGAATCCTTTTCCCTAAAGTCCCATTTTCTTGTATTGTATGAGTAGTATATATATAACGTTATACGTTAAATTTTTTGTCAGCAGCCTTTTTTAGCTCAAAATGATGACTTTCATATGATAAGGTTTTTCTAACATATTTCTGACAAAATTTGTTTTGTCGGGGTAGGGGGTCTCTGAGATAGGAACAAACTCATATATGTATACAACTATTACCTATAGAAATAATATTTTTATAGTTTAGACAAAATTTCATATTAAACAAATGAAATATTATATATAATGTCATTCTCAACCCGACATGTTGGATTTGATCTGACAAACAGATTTTGTAAGAGATTTAATTCAATCAAATCAGCCTCAGATTATACTGGTATAAACACTAAAATAATAAGCGATTGTATTAAAAAAGTTGGATATCATATATCACCAAAATATGGGTCAGTTTGGTTATTCGCGACTGAAAATGTTGTGAGAATAGAGGGTTGGGCAGATGATGTGATGACATTTATTGACAATATGGTTGATATTTTATTTGATAATGATATTACTAAAGCTGTAAATATTTGTTTGAAATAAAAATAATAGTCCCCTTGGAGGACTGTTTCAAGATGATTATATACACATGATAATGATTATGATTATATACATATGATTATATACATATGATTATTATATACATATGATTATATCTTAATTAAGGACAACACAAAACATAGAATCTTAATTACAGTAGCGTATTTACAGCACATTAACCCCATGTGAAACCCCTAGGTTGCCAAAGGTCATCCTAGTAGGCTCAGAGGTTATACATAAACTTATCTTATGGACGCATAAACACCCCCCCCCCAGCGAATTCCTAATCGAAACGAAATACTAGAAATTCAGAGGGCTGTCTAGGCATTATAATTTTATGTAGCTCTTAAATCAAGCAAGCATACTTACAGTAAGGTATTAACAGCAATGTATTAACATATTTACAGTAACGTATTAACATATTTACAGTAACGTATTAACATATATTTATAGGGAGAACACAGTTACATATAAACTTATCTTTAGACAATACAACGGGCCTTCTCTATGTTCAATAGAAATTTTTGTACACCCCTCCCATCATAATCACCCAGGGAGTGCAAAATTGCACCCACCAAGCGACATGGCGGGAGGAGTGTACAAATTTTCTATTGAAACGTAGAAGGGCTAGCTCACGCCCAATAAATAATAAATTTTGGCATCAAATCGCCTTTCGCCCGACAATTTGTCGGTCACGAGAATCGAACCACGGACCTCGAGCATGAAAATCCAACGCGTTAGCAATCGGCCACCGGACTTCATTACATATATATGTTAAAAATGTTATTATATAGTTACCAAACAGCATTCATTTTCTGATTTTAAAAAACACGTAATTTCACATTATATTATTTAATTCTGAAAACATTATTGTAAATAGAGAAAAAACATGATTTTTGATTTTATTGTTGTACAGAAAAACGAATATTCTAATGCTAGGCTGAAACTATATAAGATCGCCGTTTTTTATTGATACTAACGAGTGGACTGAATGAAATACAGAGATGTTATATAAATCAAAGCTAAATTAAAAGATCTAATTCTGAAAACATTATTGTAAATAGAGAAAAAACATAATTTTTGATTTTATGTTGTACAGAAAAACTAAATCCTAATTCTTGCCTGAATTACGAACAACGCAATTATCTTTAACAGAAGATCGGCCGTCGCCAAGGATACTGTATGAATGACGCACATTACTGCAGAAAAATAATCAATACTCTATATTACGCATTAGACTTAAGGGAGAATCTACAGTAAATATGTTATATACGTAGGACGAATTTCTAGTTATTTTAACAAATACAGAAATGATACCAGGATTTATAAGTCTTAAAATACTATCAGATTTACAAAATCTATTATATTTCATTAGCAAAAGAATACGAAACGATATATAATGCTATATTTGATTGGAATAGCATTATCTCCCTTTTTAAAATCAGATATGGTATACAGAGTTATATTTCTTGGCCAACAAATAATGTTTCAACGTTTGATATTAGGTAAAGCGTGCTATCATGATCATATAGATAAAATTTAATTCTACCAGATATTTTACGATGACATTCAAGTAATTCTTTCATCTCTATCTTACCGAGAAGATACTTACTACCTTTTACGTAAACCTTCGACCTATCAAGGTCTATGTTGATTTTTGTATACTGGCATCTACTGATTGGATTATGCAAATTGTTATATTTTAATGCAAGCTCGTCTCGTAAACTTTCGAGATAACTAAAGTATTTGCTGTCATCTGATTTGATAAGGGAGAGTTTGATTCTGTCAAATTTACTAAAACAAATACCTGAAATTTCATCGTTAAATTCAATGATAATTGTTGGTTATTGACCATTATTTTTTTTATTTTGCTATTAACTCCATCTGCTAATGTTAAATTTTCAAACATTATTTCTCATGTTTAGACGAAATTATTTTATAATGTCCAAGCGCTAGTGTGTTAATTCTGTCACTGCAATATCTTTTATCATCAAAATTACTTAGTCCACGTTTTATGATCGTATCAGTTTCAAGTTTATGATGGTTTGTTCTTATGACATTAGTTTTGATGAAACTGATGCTATTGTTTAGCGCTGCTTTAAAATCGTCAAAATTCATCATCTTTTTCACATATCCTCGAGGAATACCTTTTGCTTTTTTTGTAAGTTTATTGTCATCTAATATGACAGCGTACATTTTGCTTTTTAGTCCAACAAATTCCCTAACCGGCATAAACATAAACTCATCTTTCATTTTACCAATAACTTTTTTATTCGAATTATCTTGAAATCCACTATATGCTGGATAATCTGATAAATCGAACAGACTTTTATTATGGTAAATATCTTCATAAACATCTTCACATTTTATATTATAAACTAGCGAATCTGTGTCAGTAAATAGCAACTCCGAATCTGGCCACTGCTTTTTGGTAAAATTATAATGAAAATCGTACATCAGCCACTTTGATACATCAAGTACAGCTGCACCAACATAAATAGGTTTATTTAACTTTAAATTTGTCTTTCGTCTTTGTATTGCAACAAGATTTTCATTAAATATTTTCATACTAACAAAACCATCATCATTAACTAATTTATTTCTGCGACTAATATCATTGACAATTTCTATAGAGACCCTCTTTCGAATGTTCTCCATCTTCTTACCGAACACCGAGTTGTTCATCAGCTTGAAAAAGTTTTTCTCAAATTCGGTTTTAGCCAAAGCACGACATTTCGTATTTAGATCAATATAATTTGCCATCCACTTCGACTGATTAAACTTTAGCACGCGATGGACCTTTCTCAGAATTAGTCCAGCATCTACTGCTTGTTTTAAATTTTTGTAGTGCATAACATAATTTCTTTTATCTAACAAATTTGGAACTAATTTATTAACAATCGAATTTTTTGATGTCGTCGTTGCTCGTTGTTCAGGTGATAATAAACTATAATTAATCATCATCGACTCTGCGCAAAACGGATAATCATTATGTAGATCATGTAGCGAACAAGGATAATCTAGATCAACTTCAACAAAATATGAGATATCTTAAAAATCTACATTAATTTTTCTAGGTAAATCTTTTTCAGTTTCTCTAAGAAATTGATTTGGTGTTATCCAATGAAATCCACTATGTGGCATTGGCTCTGACATGGCCCAGCCATACAAATTCACACAATCTAGATAAATAATATGATTAGATGGAAGATTTTTATCATAATTTTTTAAGTACTTGTTATTAGCTGCTGCATATTTTTTTGTTATAACGCTAATTCCGCCTCTGATACCTTTTTCAATAAAGTTAAACATATCGACATCTGTTTAGAGATCTAGTTCTATTTTGCTTGTTTTTAGTAGAGCGTCCCAAGATAATCCTGGAGAGGAATAATACCAACAGGGGTCTAATCCGTAATTGCTATAACTTACCCGGCGCAAACTCTCAAAAACATCTGCTAGCAATAAAACATCTGTTTTCAAATATAGATCATGATAATCACTAAATGTTTTACAACTAAATTTATTCCAAATATCTTGTGCGTATTTGTATTCGTCATCTGTGATATTTTCATTTTTAAGTTGCGAGTAAAATTTATCTTTGCTAGGTAGAGAAGTTTCATCAAATCTGCTCCAATCATCGAGATACTCGTACGGAAATATACCTTTTTTGTCAGATCGATATAGTTTTCACCGAAGCAACTTTTTAGGTTAGCGAAATCGCTGCCGGCGCTTGTAGCGCTGTTGACAAGCTCATCTAATAATGCCATCATAAACTGCAGACTGTCAATAAAACGTAATTTACCGAGCGTCACCGACATATACTTTTCAAAATTATTTGGAATACATTTTATTACGTTATTTAATTTTAGTTTAAATTTAATTTCCTCATCACCAAATGCTTCAACTGTGATATGACTTTCATAGCCACGAAAGTTATGTAAAACTACGGGAATAAAATCTGGAGCATGAAATTTTAAATTGCAACTGTTATGAGCTGCTCCACGATACTGACCGGTCAAATGACAATGATCTCGCACCTTGAAATCGTCCAGCAACTTTTCGCAAATATGACAATCAACTGCTTTATCAAAATCGAGTTGCTGTTAAGATGTTATTTTCATCGGAGCTGTTTTAAGTAATCTGTTAGAAATTTTATTAACTTCATCTATTAAATTTTTTAATAGCCATACGGCAGGATTTTCACCTCTATATGACTTTATCGGAGTTGAAAATTTATCGTTAGCGCAACAAACTACTTTATAAGCTACTCCACAAGGAATATGTTGTTGTATTTTTCTAGTACTGGATTTATTCGGATTATTTTCTGCTCCAACCACGGGAACAAGTAGACACTCAAAATCAGCGTAAATAACAAAAGGAATATTTAGTTTATGATTATAATTTTTAAATTTTAATATTTTTTCTTTTTCGCTAGGCATACTTATTCTTTGAACATTGACACAGTATTTGAGATGCTTATGCAGTCTTTCATCGCTAGAAAAACCGTGCAAACATCTATAGCAGAAATATTTTTTATTTTTATTTTTACTGTACTGTTTGCCAACTAGGCCGTTAAAGTTTTTTATCCAGCAATAATGTACTCGATAAAATAATAAATTTATTGTATTTTGCGTAGCATTTTCTGAGATATATCTCGGGTAAACTTTTTCTTTCTCATCTAGTCCGAAAACATTTACTGAGATATTGTTTTGTTTTTCAAACTTTGGTATATGATTTTCTGCTACTGGAAAAGTTATTCCTAAAAAATTTAGTTCGTCCTCGTGTGGAAAATATTTGTTAACGCGATCAGCATTTTTTTCTTTTGGAAACATCGCAGAAAGAATAGACCACTGAAAACATTTGTCATCATCGTTTTTGACATTTATACAGCATTTTTTGTTTTTAATTTTTTGAGGGAGATCGACGTAGCCAGCGCTATTAGCGCCGCTGCCGTGAAGTACGTTATATTTTGCTGTGTGAAATAAAACTTCTTTTATCATTTCAAATTTCCAACCTGATCCTGATGAAGTAAATTCTTCTAATTTTTTGTTTATTTCTTGATGTATTTCATCGGCGACCATGGCAATGTTTGTTCCAGTTAATATTTTTCTAGATTTTGCTGTTAAATATGATTCTGAAATTTCGCTGTCAAAACTTTTTGTTTCAAAAATTACATCAAGTATATCTTCAGCCGCGTGTAACTTTGATAAAATCGTATGATATTGGACTATAAGTTTGATACTTTTATGAGCAGCAAGTTCTCGAGAAATAACAGGCTGTAAAAGATGAAATAAATTTGTGGAACTAAAATTTGCTAAAATTTTTTGATCATCAAGTTTGTAGCTATTATCGTAACCAGAAAATGCTGAAGCAATTTTTTCTGATTTGATAATGTTCTTCTTAGCAATATCTCGCAATTTTAACATTATATATATAATAATATTTTATATTTAATTGAATTTTTTTAAGATTTTTAATTAGAGATATGAAAAACCTTATAGTATAATGACAGAAATTTTGAGATATATACCACTGACGGCGGAAGAGCAAAAAACTTATCATGTACATCCGATGTACAACCTATATGCTGCAAATGCACTTGGTTCTGTTATTAATATAAAATCTAAAATATCTATCGGCATATCAACACCAGCTGGTATGTTAATTTCAGTAAAAGGTGATGATACAGACAGAATTAAAATGTTCAGAAAAGATTTTATTTATACTTTGTTTTGCGGCGATATTCCAGAAGGACAACGAGTATACAGAGCAAATGGCGCAGTTGCTGATGATAATATTGAAAATTTAGGATTAGAAAATGAATTTCAACCTCATCCAAGATTTGATCTATATGAAGCAAATGACCAAGGAATTATTAGACATAAAAAAAAAACTAAAAAAATTGTTGGAAAGTTGAATAAAAATGGATATTTACATGTAATGATACGTGGTATAAAAACTAACCAAGTTAATTATCTGTCACATCGTTTTGTCTTTGAAACTTTTAATGGCGGTATTCCTAATAATTTAGTTC
This sequence comes from Megalonaias nervosa, assembly GCA_016617855.1. Taxonomy (NCBI): domain Eukaryota; kingdom Metazoa; phylum Mollusca; class Bivalvia; order Unionida; family Unionidae; genus Megalonaias; species Megalonaias nervosa. The sequence continues at coordinate 23,433 of JAECUM010017926.1, read as the reverse complement.
TCGACCATATAAATAAAAATAAAACAGATAATCGTTTGGAAAATTTAGATGTGGTTACACAACAAGAAAATAGTAGAAGAGGAGATGCTGGCGGTAATAATTTTAAAAATCCAAAATCAATTATTTCAATAAATCTAGAAACTAATGAGGAAATGAAATTTAAATCAATAGCATCTGCAGCAAAATATCATAAAATTAATAAATGTTCAGTAAAAGATGTAGCTGATGGCAAAACTAAATCAGCAACGTCAATGTTGACATTTGATATATTTAGTTTTAAATACGATAACTAATAATATTTTCTATATCATTCCGAGAAAGACAATTATGACTAAATTCCATTACATCATCGCGATTAAATCGTAATGTCATCATTTTATTTGTATCGAGTTTTATTTTGTCGGCTGCTGTTAATAAAAATCTGTTAGAAACACCCAATGTTATCATAACATCAACAAAATAAAAATTATATCCCAACAAACAAGCTCGAATTGCTTCAGCTAGTTCTTTGTTATTTAGTATATTAACTCGCTGATGATATTTTATTTCTCCGAACATCTTATTATTTATTAATTAGACAAAAGATTATTATAATAATGAGATTAATTAAGAGACTGGCTGAGCTATATTTGGGAGATTTTGTTTCAGTTTCAAATTTTACATCAGAAAATATTACTAATGACAGATTTGCTGATTATACTGAAAAAGATATTTTGTAGAACTATGACGACGACAAAGATGATGTTATCGTTAGTAAAAAAAAATTTAAGCAGACCAACAACTGGGCGATATGATGTTAAGTACCATATTGCTAAAAAAATATTAAAATTTAATTTTACTGTTGCCGAGCATCAAATATTTTGGCAACTTATAAAACCTTTTTTAAATGTAAAAATACCTGGACAACAAAGAAATATAAAATACGATTTTATTTTTGTTAAAATATTTAATTTAATGCCAATGGACGGTGTAAGAAAATTACATTTAATTTCTTTATGCAAACCAGTAAAATGTAAGTCAGTACTAATAAAATATGAGGAAATTTATAATAATATTATTCTGTCGATGAGATCGCAGTCGATGATATCGACCGAGTTGGTTCCCAACTATTAAATTTATCGCTATACCCACGCCATTTGACTAAACTTTTGTTGCCGCGCTTTTTAATAACTTTTTCAATAACAAATGCATCTTGTTCTGTTTTCTGAAGTTCTTGCTCATAAAAACTGCCAGTTATAGGCTCACCTAATAAATCTTTCAACGAGTATTAACTGGTGTTGTTAAAAGTACTTTATCAACAACAAATACTTCTTCGCTCCAGTTATGAGTATGCCCTTTTTCAAATGTTTTTTTCGCCAAAGAAATTCTAACTTTATCGCCAACTTTAAATTTATGTCGTCGGTACATGTTTTCATTTGCTAATATTGGATTTGAAATCGCGTCGTTTGGCGACATTTTAATCATTCGGTGTTTCGTGTTATTATACTCGTCAGCAATGTTTTGTAAATTGTCAATATATTTATCCGTATTTTTAGCTGTCAAATACTTATGAATTTTTTCGTTGAGCGTGCGATTAAATCTTTCGACGATGACACTTTTTCCCTCATTTCCTGTAACATATTTTTTAATGTTATTTTGCTCTAAAAACTGTTAGAATTTTTTATTAAAAAACTCCGCTCCATGATCAGTCCAGATTCTGTTTGGTTTTCTTTCTGTGTTAACAATAATTTGTTTTAGCGCATCAGTCATCGATGTTCCTGTTTTATCCGAAACGGGTATACCAAACGCGTATTTACTAAAAACATCTACAACATTAAAAAGATATCTCTTTGGAGCGCCATCGGCACCAACGTTATATTGAGCTAGATTTGAAACATCAACTAAATCTATCGCCCAGATATCATCAACGGCATTTGCGACAACTTTACGTCGCGGAAACTTTTTTTTTTTAGGTCTGTGTAGCTCAGTTGCAAGATCATCATATAATTCTTTTCCAAGTCCAAGTTTATATTTTGCTCCAATAAAACCCTGGACCAGCCTTCGGTCAACACGTTCTCGCATATTTACAGGTTTCATATCACGAAGTTCGTCTAACATTACTTTATCGCAGCTGTGTTTATTTTGTTCGCTGTCTGGAAGATCAATATCTCTGTAGCAGATATCATGGCGCATTGCTATTGCGTCAGCTTGATTGTAAGGTTCTTGTCCTGGCAGCGGACTATCGTTTTCGTCAAGTTGTTTATCAAGAGGATTATAAGGTCCAGTATATTTATGGCCTGGCAATGTCCAACCGCCTTTTGGTTTCGGCAATTTTCCAATAAATTTATGTATATCTATACCTGTTCCAATTATTTCTCTGTTTTTGCATTTCTGACAATATGTAACAATTTTATTTTGCTCGAGGCATAAATCTGTATCGCAATCGCAGTCGCATGTCATTATTTATTTAGTCGTCTACTAAAATAATCTCCCTGACAACGTCAGGAAGGTAACCCGCTCCGGACAACTTTGTTTTCGGTAAAAACACACTTTTTTTCTTCCGCAGATTGCACAAATACTTTTCAGCATTATTCTATTATTTTTTTGTTTTTTCTATTTTTTCGTCTTTATTTTCTGTTTTAGTTTTACACTTAAGACAATATGTTGACATTTTTATATTTGTAATTTAGATAAAATTTAATGCAATCTCATCATTAGCGTGAGAAGGCTGTTTGTCAAATTGCAAAAAAAAACTTTAAAAAATTTGGATTTTTGGTCATCTGTTTAATGAACATTACGCAATAATATCCACAAGCGGAAGTTCCAACTGGTTGAATTTGATTAGACGAATAATTTATTATTTTCGTATCTTGTACTCTGCTCATATATTTTTTTACTGCGTCACTTGGTGGAATTCCGAACGAGTCAAAATAATTGTTATCATAAACAGCTACCAAATGTGTGAAAGATCCGTCGTTGAAATCTTGTATATTTATAATACACGAACCTGGAGACGCTTGCGACGATGTCGCTTGTGGTGGAATTGTCATAAGTTCATCTTTAGAATAAACTCCACTGAAATTTTTTACTTTTTTTAGTTTATCAAGTATATCAAAATTACTTAACGCAGATTTTATCTCCTTGTTCCTGGCAACATTAGTCCTCGTCCTACTCCTAACAGATTTGGCAATAGACTTCCCGCCAATCCCGCTAGTAACGGGGCTATTGGAATAAATCCCCCTTTTCGCTGTCGTGTCTTTTTTTCGTCGTTGTCTTTTTTTCGTCGGTGTCTTTTTTTTCGGTGTCTTTTTTTCGTCGTTGTCTTTCTTTTCGTCGTTGTTTTTCTTTTAGGCATTATATTTATCCATCATATAAAATTGTTACCGTTGATCTCGTACGAAAATTTTCTTTATACCACTACCTTCAACTGCCTTTTTCGTTGCGCCAGATACTGCTCCAGACGCTGCTGCTAATCCTAATGTACCTAACACTGGCAAAATTTTAGGTAGTAATGTTTTAGCTATTACAGATAATGCTGGACCGAAGAAACCACCATGTTTTGCCATTGCAGTTATTTGTGCAGCACTTAAAGTTAAAACAAAAGGTTTTTTGCGATCGCATTTATTTACTTGTTTTTTGGTTAACATTAATTTTGTTAAAGTACCCCAAGCACCTGCTTGGGCGTTAGGGTTGACCTTCAATGATACTTGTCTTTTCTTTGCAACAGCAGCCGCTAATTTTTTAACTTGACCATCAGTCAAATATATTTCTTTTGCAATATATTTTGTCATCTTATATAACGATTACAGATTAAACTTGGACTGACATTTTACCTCCGACAGAATCAACTGTAACAAATCTATCGCTTATTACCAACGCATACACGTTTAACTGATCTGCTGGAGCTGGAGCTGCTCCTAGTGTCCAAGTAATTTCAATATCAGCTGTGCTGTCTACAGCTCGCTCGCTATGTTTACTAACATCAAAATAAAATATCGGATAAAGTATACGAAATTCCTCTACTGATATCTGAGATCCATCTCCAACATCTTGATATTTTTGCAGTGCGTCGAGCAGGTACATGTATGGTCGAGTAATATTTTTATTAGCGTCATCCGCAAAATTGCATTCTATCGCTCGCTCTGGATATTGTTTTGAATTTATTCTAGCGTATATTCGTCTAACATTAGCATTATCAAATATCGCATTATTTTGTTGTTGGTTATTACGCCGCGCTTGTCTCTGAAATACAACAAATAATTGCCGTGGTTTTTGCTCACTTGGTGTCGTTGTAACTCGCCATGTGTAGTCGGTGGTATTCGGAACTGCTGTTTGATATATTTTATGTTGCTGAAAATAAATTCTGTTTGTGTGTTTTTGCAGCATATCATTTAATTCCGCCATTTTAGTGATAGATGGAGTTATTCTTGGCATCCATAGTGCAAGTTTGTTGATGACAAATTGTACATCAGCTCCACCTGACCTAAACAGGCAGTCGTTTTGTTCTGATCGATCTAAAATAAGAGTATGTTTAACTCCACGAAATACTTTATTATAGTCCCTGCAAAAGCCAAATACTGTACTTAACGGCAGCATCATTGTAATTTGACGTGATTCTGCTGCAAGTGCCTTTCTCTTAGCATGACCTTGATTGTAACGTGCACTTTTAAAACCTACTATATTATTGTTAACTATAGCTAACATTGCATTTCCATCATCTGCTGCACCTGGTCGTGTTATACCAAGATTATCACAAGCAGTATTAAGTAAAACTCTTGTAGCGTTTACACCAGCGTCTGCAGCTGGTGCGGTTATACCCAGCGCAGAAGCATAAAAAATAAGAAAATCTCTCACATTTGCAGCGCTTCCATCAGCATTAACTCCAGCTGCAACTGCTACTCTTGGAATAAATTCTCTAGATGTTGCATTTCCAATTCCAGTATCTTTAAACCACATCATATTAGTTGCAGTTGATCTGGAGTAATCATCGGAAAATGAAATAATATTTAATATTGTACTTGCAACTTGTGAATGATTTGAAATATCTTTAACAGTTTGATTGGCCAGCTGATATCGAGCACTTTTAAATAAACACCAACCATCATTTATAAGAGCTACTTCTAAGTTAGCTGCAATTGCGACAGGTGGAACAGCTATTGTCATAATCTGGCCACGAACTTCCAACATTGCTTTATGAGGAAGTAAAAATACGTCCTCGTCTCGAGTATTAAATGTTCTGACGCCGGCCTTAGTAGGTTCGTTAGAATTTTCATCAAGATATTCAAAGTATTCGAGTTCTGTTACTGTGTCGTCTGTGTCATAAATTTCTGCTAAATCGAGATAATTTTTTACAGACATTTTTTTATTTATTAGGTTATACAAAATTATTGCAGTGTTGTTACTTTAGATATTAATTTTTGTATAATTTGTTCTCCTCGTGGTGTTAAAAGTTTTTTTGTCGTTGTTATCATTGCGCGTTGAGTTTCTTTTGTTGGTGCGATTTCTGAAATAGCTTGTTTGATTGTCGGTATACCACGTTGTGGATCGCCTTTTATTTTATCAGCTATTTTTTGCCCCACGGCAGTTCCAGCAGCAGATGTAGCTCCAGTTGCAAAAGCTTTTGATGCGTCAAGTGCAATTGGTGCAACTTTATGAGCTATTCCTGGAACATTTTCTATAATTTTAGTAAATATATTTCCCAAAAACCCTCCTACTATTTTTCTTCGATAAACTTTTTTTCTCTGTTTCATTATATCTGAGGTTGCATAATTTTACTTCCAAATCTTTCAGAAAAAATGTTTACTGTTCGCGCCTACGCAACGCGCAGGTGTAAATAATATGTAACAATTTCATTATTAAGATCCAGTTGTCGTCCAGACTGATCTGTCAACTGCATATTTACTTCTGTTATTTGGCTTTCAACATTTAGCGGATAATAAATAATATGACGCGGAATAATTTGCATAAGAAAACCAGGTGGAACGTCTGGTGAAAAACTGTATATCGTTTGTCCTTTACTATCTTTAGTTGAATAAGAACCAGATGCGATGGAGCAATTTACCAATATTGTGTTTACATCAGTTATATTTACTGGCTTTTCACCGTCATACGTTATGGGATCATTAAAAGAATTATAATTTATATGATCAAATCCTATTAGTGGTGCGATAATTGTTGCTAATGAAAGACTAAATATTATATTTTTTTTAATGTCATTCTGGCGCGTAACGTATCATAATTTGGTGTAAGCTCAAAACTATCAGCGATGCCACCATTTTTTGTTATTAATTCTTTTATTGTTTTATTTAAATCAGTTATGTTGTAGGCTCCTTTTGGAATTTTAATTGATATCCATTTTTTATGCATTGGAGAATGTGGATCGAAAACAGTAAATGTAAATTCATTGTTAATTCCAGTTTTTGCATTAGCCATAGCATGCCAACAAGTGCAGGAAATTAGTCCAATTTCACATTGTTTCTCACGATCTAGTTCTATTGGCGGAATATACTTTACAGAAAAATTTGCGCTATCTTTATCAGATTGACTAGAGTCTAGTAATAATGTTGCTGACATTTATTATTATATTTTTATAAAGTTAAATCGCCTTGATTTGTATCAAATCGCCTTGATTTATATCAAATCGTGATGTAAAGTTCCGTATTCGTCAGATGTTAATAAATTTTTTGATCTCAAATTATCAAGTATGTCAATAATTTCATTGTCAGCACCAACATTTCCAGCTTCTTTTGATGATATCAATAGCATTAATCTGCCTATCATTTCAGTAACTGATGAAAATATTCTAGCTCGAGTTCCAGTTTTTTCTTTTTCTAAAAGTTTTTTTAAGCGATTATTATCATAACGTTTAAATAATTTTAAAAAAGTTAAATTATTTTTTTCAACATATTCTTTATCTCTAAATTTTTCTGCAGTATTTTTTAAAAACAGAGCAATAACAGCATTTCTAGTTTTTTCATAAAGTCCTTCAATATCTTTAATTTCAGCTGTATCAATTTCTCTGTAAGCTCTTATATTTTGTTCTGTAATATCAGTTAATTTTTTAATAAGATTATCGTATTTATCTTTTTTCCAATTATAAATATTATCAACGTCAGAAATGTCATTATCTTTCATAAAAGCAAAATATTCCGAATCCATTATTTCTTGTTTTGCTTGGTTTTTATATTTTTTATGATAATTTTCATCATCTTCCTCAAGTGATTTTTGTAAATCTTTTTCAGTTATCATAGGAGCTTCATATGTATATACTGATTCTTCTGGTTCTTTATCCAATAATTTTGCTTCGGTACTTAAGTTACTATTGTAACGACTTTTGTGTTCTTTATTTCTTATATTATTAATAGCCTTAATATAAAGATCAGCAATAATTCCATGTCGATATAATTTAATACTCTCACGATAATTTATTTTCTTCTAAAATTATGTCGCTACGGTTCTTCTCACTATCTTCTTTTATTTTTTCTAGCTCTTAATTTTTTCGTCTGCTTTAAAATTATCTTTGCTAACATGATGTATTTTTGCACCTTTAAAGTTATTATATTTATTATTAAAATCTTTATATTCGTTATCTCTTATTTTGCTATTTATATTTTCTAAATCATTTTTAAATCTTTTTATTTCTTCTATAGTTTTCCTCTTTCTTCTAAGCTCTTCTTTTTGTTCTAACCTTCTCTCAATTGGTCTAACTACTGCTGCTTCTGCTAATCTTTGTTGAAGTTCCAGTGGATCATTTATTAGCCGATCTATTTCAGTTTGTTTTGCAACAGGATTAACTATATGCTCTGTAAGTTCCTCAGCTAATCTTTTTTTCTCCACATCAGATCTAGCAATAATTCTTCCAGGAGTTTCTTCTTGATGTTGTTTAACTAGTCCGAGTAAACCTTTTTCCTGTAGTCGCTTAAGTTCTTCTTCTGATAATGGTTTAGTTTCAGGGTGTTTTCCAAGTAAAGCTTCAGTAACTGGTCTAAAAGCGGCGGCTGTTGTTTCTGCTGCAACCACTTGGCCACGTCGTGCTTGTTGTACATGCTGTTTAAATTTTGCCTGAGATTGCGCAAGTTTTTTTAGATTTTCTATATGTTTTCTGTACTTTGCTTGTCTTTCCATTAATTATATACTATTTTGTATAAAAATTACTGTAGATATTTTTCAATACAACAGCGAAACATTTTACTCGTATCATTTGTTAGTTTATCAAACAAAAAAAGTCGTATTTATTTGCAGTTGCTTGATGATATAATTCAATAAATTTATCTTTTGTTACATCGCCACATTGCTCGTTCGCGATATTTCTAACATCGACATTGTCAAGTCCTGGAAATAATATAAAACAACCAGTATTTCGCCTAATAAATCTATCAACATTATAAAAACCTTGGGCGAGATAAAAAGAATTACATTTTTTATTTCGCGACAGTGAAAAATATGATTTTATTTTATTCATTTCCTCATTGTTTAGCGGAATATCATCAAAAACAACTATCTTGTGTTCGGAAGAATCAAGTTGATTAACTGGAATAAGTTCTTCTGGTTGTTTGATAATAAAAAAAATCTTCGCCAGCTTCAAGATCATCACGAAGTTTGTCATTATAATTGTTAAGTAGCTCGTACTTATCTTGCTGTGGGTTAATCGTATAAATATAAACGCGATCGTAGTTAAAATTATCTCCTAAAAGTAAATTCATAAGCAAGTTTGTTTTCCCCGATCCAGTTCTTCCAACAATATGATAATGACAATCTGGAAGTTCATTGTTATGTTTATGTTTCACCAAACGTTCTGTATCAAAATTTAATGTCGATGATTTTGCCATTATTGTTGTATAATTTTATGCTATATAATTTTGTCAAACGATAAATAAAGAATGAGTTTTTTTTTTTCTCAAAATTTGGAACATTAGTAGGAGATTCAACAGCTGAAAGTACAACAGACGGCAAGGTTGATTTATCAGGCTATCTAAAAAAATCCGGCGACACAATGACGGGAAACTTGTTTATGTCAAATCAACGAGTATTAGAGTTAGAAATAGATTATCCACCAATAAATGTTGTTAATACACAAGCCGTTAGTTATGCACAACTTAAATTAGTCGACAATAATAAACTAGATAAATCTGGTGGAACTTTAAGCGGTAACTTAGATATGTCAGGAAAAAAATTATAAATTTAGAGACCAGGTATCCACCAGCAAACTTAAATCAAACTCAAGCGGTAAGTTATTTGCAGTTAAAGTATGTTGATGATAACAAACTTGATAAAATAGGTGGGACAGTTACAGGCAACATCAATATGTCAGGAAAAAAAATCACATACCTTGGAGACCCAGCTGCAGAATCAGACGCAACAACAAAAAAATACGTCGATGATCAAGAATCTAAGTATGTGTTAGTGCGTGGTGGTATAATGCGCGCATTTCTGAACATGAACAATAATGGTATTAATAATCTCAGAACACCAGAAACAGATTTTGACGCGGCAACAAAGAAATACGTCGACGATAGCAACATTAAGATCGCTAGCGATCAAGTAACAGCAATAACAACAATCAACGATGGAATGACTACACTAAATACTAATTTTTCTAATCACGTACAAACGTTCCTGAATTTTCGTAGAAATATAAACAAATCTATTAATGAATTTTTTGGAAGTCCAGCGGTTGTAGATATTAAACTTGCTGACATTAACTTAAAACTAAACGATATTAGTAATGGAATTCCTAATATCATTGAAAAAACTAATCTAGTAACATAGTTACTTACTAGAATTCCTCACAAGAAGATCGTCAATATGGTATACACAGTAGCCTCAGGATCAAAAATATGGTTAATTAGCAAAACTATCGAACATACCGCAGAAGTAACTGGGTTATACAGGCTGTCTATACACGGTTTAGAAATTTCTTCGATCACTTTAGATTCTAAACCACTAGTATATTCTAATCCTCTATTGGTGATTCTAAACAAGGACATCAAAGAAACATTTACGTTAACATCAAAAGAAATACCCCTTAAAGATTATCATTGGTGTCTAGAATTTGTAGCTGATTTTGTTAATTTACTTATAACATAAAAATCTGTAAACAAATATTATATAAATGAAAAAACGTATAGTTGATTTCAATCATATTTCAGAAAACATTCCAAAACAAGATATGGACGCTCTAATGCAGTATTATAGATATTATCATAAAAAACTTTGGTGCGTAAAAATATGTTACAAATACTATACCAAAATACTTCGAGTGATATCATATTTACCGTTGTTAATGACTAGTTCTGGTATAATTTCAAGTGGAGCATCATTAAATCCGTTTTTGTTAATAATATCCGGTGTTGGTGTTTCTCTTGCAACAGGTGTAAAAAAATTGAACCTCGTCTTGCGACTAAAAAAAAATGCTTGTAAAACAGCAAGTATCACCTATAAAAAATTACTTGATCAAATACGATCTTATTTGAGGGGTATAAAATATGATATGGACGATTTAATACGCGAGTTTCGTATCATTGACAGTATGTTAACAGATATTCTGCCAATGAGAGTCAGCAGATATGAAAAAGATTATCATAAAATATGGGTTACAACAGTAGATGTTTAATTTTGTATAGTTTTAGTAATATCAACCATATTGTCAATAAATGTCATCACATCATCTGCCCAACCCTCTATTCTCACATCATTTTTAGTCGCGAATAACCAAACTGACCCATATTTTGGTGATATATGATATCCAACTTTTTTAATACAATCGCTTATTATTTTAGTGTTTATACCAGTATAATCTGAGGCTGATTTGATTGAATTAAATCTCTTACAAAATCTGTTTGTCAGATCAAATCCAACATGTCGGGTTGAGAATGACATTATATATAATATTTCATTTGTTTAATATGAAATTTTGTCTAAACTATAAAAATATTATTTCTATAGGTAATAGTAGTATACATATATGAGTTTGTTCCTATCTCAGAGACCCCCTACCCCGACAAAACAAATTTTGTCAGAAATATGTTAGAAAAGCCTTATCATATGAAAGTCATCATTTTGAGCTAAAAAAGGCTGCTGACAAAAAATTTAACGTATAACGTTTTGGAGGGGTAGGGGGTCTCTGAGAGAGGAACCTCATATATGTATACTACTGTATGTCCATTTTTTCTACCCATGGATTTTTCGGAGGCTCCTCCACAGGCCTGTCCACTTCGCGTAGCGCCATGTGGTATAGCCCCGTGGCGTTACTGTCTCTTACTTCGTCCATGTGTAGATCCCTGTTCATAGTTCCTAAAAATCCCTTGCAAATAAAAAAAAATTTGTTATAAATTAGTATCAGAGTATTTTTGGATTCCAGTGAAATTTATTAAAGAAAAAAAATATATTCACGAACTCCGTATATGTAGCGGATGCCGGCTTGCGTATGCATCCTCACTGTAGGCCTAGTGTGTATCGCTTATGTCAAATAACAAAATCCCAAAAGAGACGAAAATATCACCCGATTGCTTGAAGGCACCTGCCATTCATGCATGATAAGTTACAAGGTGCAAACTGAACAAGATTGTATTGTGTCCAAGTTTACGACGGTATCTCGCAAATAAAAATCATTATTTTAAAATACATTCATTGTGAGTGCAAATGATAACCTTTTCGCTAGCATGGGTTACAAAACTATTATTAAAGCAAGTTATTGTTTTGTATACCATTTGCCCTGCAAACATCAATTATGATTAGATATGGCAAACAAATAGAAGCCCGAGTGATGAATAAACACAATTAGCAGAGAGCAATAAACTCCTTGCTTAAACTTACCGACAGGATATCAAATACAAAGGTTATTTTATTACAAAGCAAACCAACCCCGAAAACTGACTTTGGTATCTTTTAGGTGTGCCGATTTTTTCTTATAAAGTCGGTCGACATAAGGAAGCCAAGTTTGGTTCCTTTGGATTCTTTCAAGTGTGCTGATTTTTTTTTTTTTTTATAAAGTCTGCCGACATAGGGAAGCCAGCATTGATTCCGTTTTATCTGTATTTACGGGAAATTTCAAACTAACTTGAAACAATGGAACAGTTTTGAAAGCGACACAATCTAGTGCGTGGTGCACGCATATCGATATAAGACTGAACAGTAAATTAGTATTCAGTAGTTTCATCTAAATGTTCCCTAGCCATAGTTTATAGTGTTTTATTTTTCGACAACAAGAAGCATTTACTTCGTCTTGTGTGGATAAATGTACGTCATTTCCGGCTAGCGTCCTCTATAGGTGGGAAATCGTAGATAAGGGGAAGTAACAGCGTTGTATACTTCTAGTTCGAGTAATTAACTTATTATTTCTTCTCTACACTTGATAATTTTATTGTTCTTTTTGTGCGAGTATAACTGCTTTTAATCATGTAATGCAAATCTGATGTAAAATGAAAATGTTGGAGTATGGCCGGTGACCTTCAAGATATTCATTGTTTTAATTCACATCATAAAAGCCGTTTGAGGTTTAGAGATGAACCATGACACACTTATGCTTCTTAATTTGATTTCATGACATATATCAGTCAAAATTTTCTTTACTGTAAAGTAAGGGTGTAACGATATACCGATTTACCAGTAAATTGCGATACAAAATGCCCTAAACGGTATATCGGGACACGAGTATAGTAATACCGGTATACCGTTTGTTTTTTTTTTCTTCACCAACATTAACCCGTCCAGAACTAGCTTTGAGCACACCAATGTCTTTTATTAGACTTAACGTAGTTACCAAAATGGCAGCTTCTGTGTATGAGCAAGTGAAGAACCCAAGAGCAAAGAGTTCTGTTTGGAATAATTTTTCACTAAAATGGGAATTTAACACTAATACAATTGACAAAACTGTCGCTGTCTGTAATCAGTGTGTAATATGTGCAAAACTGAAATCAAGCACACAGGCGGTAGGACAAACCTCTCGACTCATTTACGGCGTCACCATCCATCAGTACTTTCCAAAAGTACTGTGCAACAGAGTGACACAACCTCTAACACAGCAGCCGAAGGTACCATTAAACAGGGTTCCCACGCATCCGGGAAATCGGGAAAAAGTCGGGAGAAGTGATAATTTTTTCCCGACCGCGAAAAGTCTTTGAATTTCGCGAATATTTATGAAACTCGGGAAAAACCCGGGAATTTTCCGCCACCACGTGACGTCCGAAACAATCACGTAATTGAGTCGTAAGTAAACTTTTCGTGAGTTAAATTTATCGAGTTCTATCCAGTATATTCAGAGTGTGTAGTATGGATCATTTGGGTCCTTGCAGTAAACATATATGCTGAGCCAATCCAAACGTTCAGTGGATTAGATTTGTCTAGTAGACTTTTATTTTCAAAGTCAGCTCGATATCCGTATCTTTTCTTACATGGAAGGTATGAAAACCAGTTTAGCTTCACAAGAGGCCAACATGGCGGTAGCAAAGCGTAGCCGCTTACCGGATGGCCTAGCAAACTTTAAACGTTGTTAGATCGAGTAATACATGTATGAAATCAATATGAAAATTACTTATTTTCTTAGAAATTTAAGTCGTTGCAAGATTTCTCCTTTCAGCCTATTGTTATAGCTGATTCTGAGATGGAATGTCTGCTAAAGGAAACCTGTTGGATTCACCGTCTTAATATGATATATCCAAAAGGTCTAAATTCCAAAACTCTATACGAGATTCATTAATCAATTTTTGTTTGTTTGTTTTGTTTTGAATTATGTCCCCTGTTTACAATTAGTCAAGAATATTTTTATATTATTCTAATTTACAGAAGAACTTAAATAGTGAAAGTATAAATTAATATCATAAAAATAAGTTTACTAATTCTTTAAAAATGAAAGGGCATTTTAAAATTAATTTTAAATATATTATGATTAATTTATTTATAAAATATTTTTTTTATGATTATAAGTATTATGTACACCATAATTTTTTTATGATATAATTTGAGTTCTGATGAAATATTGAACATTCGTCAATAATATATCAAGATATAATATATTATTTTTTTGTTATTTTTATTTTTTTAAATGTGCATTATGCATGATAAAAATATAAATAAAACTGTTTATCTCTATTTATTCATAAATTTTTGATATAGTTATCAATAGAGATATATGTATCTTTAAGATCCAGTTTTATGTATTTTTATGTATTAAAATATCATTTGTCTATACTGTATATGCATTTGTCCATGCCATTTATTCGTTAAAGAATAAAACAATTACGTTAGGTTAAGAATGTAAGCTATGACGTCATCTTGTTAGAGTCATGTTCTTGATATCATTGAACACGTAGAAACAGAATATATTTAATGACATAAGCAATGATATTGAATTTAGTTTGAATTCAGTCTGATGAATCAATAAAGCGAAACCGGTCACACATTCTACGTGTTAGTGTTGTTTATTTTATCATATATATATATATATATATATATATATATATATATATATATATATATATATATATATATATATATATATATATATATATATAGTAGTGAAGGGAGGAACTTTAGCATCAATGGAAAATACATTACATCCCCCCTTCCGGGAAAGTTTGGCGTAAAAAATATCCCCTGGGTAGCTTTGGCGTCAAAATAAACCCTGGGCCACTATAACATCAAAGGACAGTTGGGTTTTTGTATAGGGACAATAGGAATGGAATAGGTAGGGTGACGTCACGGTACTGGTAACAATGTGGCAAGTGGCTGACCTGAATACACGCGGCTACTCTAGGTAGGGACAAATACAAAAGAGTGACAGAGACATATATAATATAACCATAGATTGATGAACATCAATCTATCATACCTAAATTATAAAACTGACTAAAAAAAATTTAGGTAAGAGAATAATGTTTTGGGAGTTAAACATAAACTATACAATAGACTAAAAAAATTTTAGGCAAGAAAGAATAAATCTTTTCGAGGTATATGAAGTGGCCCTGAAAAGGGCCTTTGGTTTTGATGTTAACACCAGTTCGTTAACATAGAGGACATCTCACTGATCTTCTTCTCTTCCTCAAACTTTGTCTAACCTCTGGACCGTAGATGAGGACTCGCTTCAGACAGCCGTGTCTCTCCACATAGCATCTCTTTTTCCAAACAGTCGTATCGATGATCCGGATGATGGTCCATGATGATTTAATATGCATGGGTAAGTCCGTACGGAACAGCATTGACGATACGAGAGTAGAGGATTCAACGTTTGTCCACATCTTGTGACGAGAACAGGTGAAGGGAATGAAGTGAACCGCGTTTATTTATAGTGGAAGAACGGATCGAAACGGATTGAGACTGTTCACCAATCCCAACACGCGTT
Source organism: Megalonaias nervosa (assembly GCA_016617855.1). Classification (NCBI taxonomy): domain Eukaryota; kingdom Metazoa; phylum Mollusca; class Bivalvia; order Unionida; family Unionidae; genus Megalonaias; species Megalonaias nervosa. The sequence continues at coordinate 8,117 of JAECUM010017926.1, read as the reverse complement.
ACAAAATTCAGACACCGCGCGAAGTCTGTCTTCCAATCTGAAGAGAGTTACCTGTGACGTCACATTCCTTATGTAGGTACGCTAGTGTCTGTGCGCAGTGAAAATCGATGCGACATTGTTTTTTGAAACATGACGGAAACTAAGAAGACAATGAATTGGGGTGCACTGGCCGTGGAGACGAGAAGCGATGGCATAGCAGTGACTACCAAAGTCAACACAGGGCTACTTCCAGAAGGGGTAGGTTTTAATTGGGATTTAGTAGATTTTCTCTCTTCGCAAGAATTTGTTCCGGTACCAGCACCTTCACCACCTTCTCCTTCTTTGCCACAGGTCGAGGATTTTAAACAGAGACAGAAAGAAGAATTGGAGAAATTTTTGCAACAGCAGAAAGAAGCAAAACAAGCTTTTCTCCTTGAACAGCAACAGCGAGAAGAAGAAGAGACAAGAAGGAAACGACAGGAAGAAGAAAAAGCAGAGAAGAAACAAGGTCTAGGAGAGAAGGAGAACAGTGAAAGTCAAACGGTAACGGTACTCTTGGACATTTTGGCAGAGTTAAGAAGTCTGAAAGAAATGTATCAGACTTCTTTATTACGACCCAATAGTAAAAGACCTCCCCGAGCCAAACAGTCCAACCCTGTTAGTACGCCGGAGATACCACCCCTAGTGATTTCTACACAATCATCGACGGGAGCAGGTCCACAAATTGGCCTTGGCCGTGGCAAAGGCTTAAGACAGTTAAAGCTGATTGCTTCTCGTTCCTGAGTTTGTTTGTTTTTTTTATGTTTTTTTTATAAAAACAAACACCCAACGGTCCTTTTCAGGGCCATTAACTTCTTTCGAAAAGAGTTAGTATTCATTTTGCCTCAATCAATTAAAACTCAAAATCCCTTTTTTTTTAACCCTTTGATGTACGTGTGTGAGTGCGTGAGTGTAGGCCCTTATTCTAAACAATCAAAACCATGAGACACTTACGTTTTTCTGCCTGGTCTATTCTGGTACAAATATTTACAATCCAATTCACAACACAACACAACACTTAAAAAAAGTTCATAGACTCCTTCTGTGTCTTTTTTCTTTCACTCTCTGTTTTCTAAATTTCTTCACCTTCACAGGTTTTTCCTCCTCTTCTTCCTCACTCTCTTCTCTTCTTCTTTTCTTCTCTTTCTGAACGTGTCGGGGTTCTTCCTTTGCCGAGGACACCTCTTCTTCTTCCTCCTCCTCCTGCTCCTGTTGTTTCTTAGGGCAGTCTGAAGACCAATGTCCTTTCTCTTGACAGTGATAACAGGTATCTTGACTTTTGTCTCTTCTGACACTGGTCTTGCTTTTTTGACGATCTGGACATTCTGTAGTCCAATGCCCTTTCTTCTGACAGATATAGCAAGTATCTTGACTTTTATCTCGAAAGGAGGGGGAGTAGTCCGTCGGCTTGTCTGAAGAAAACTTTCTTATGACACTTCGCAAAGCTCTAATCAGAAGTTCGATCTGTGTGGGTTCTTCCATCGTGCTGGTCGGCTTGAGAGTGAAATAAATACTGAGAGAGAAGGCAATGGCCTTTTTATATATATATATATATATATATATATATATATATATATATATATATATATATATATATATATATATATACATGTCTGACAAGAATATATAGGGGTCCATGGCGTTTCAAATGTAGTCATTTGACATTTTGCAGTCAAGATGAAACGATCGCATCATTTTGTAAAGAAAGGAGAAGAAAGTAAGAGGCAGAAACATGACTTATCGCCTCGCACAGTAGTTGAAGTCTTGGCTCAAATTCATGCCAGCGATTTTGAAGATGACATGAGTGAGCCAGAATCCAGACCCAAAGGGTCTACACCAAGCGTCGAGAAACGGACAAATGCTCCTCTAGAAAATTTAGAACGACGGCCTACACGTACGCAGTGAAGTTGAAAGATTTCAAGTCCGACGTACCAATGGAGAAAGCAAAGGGGTTCGTCACCGATGTGTGGGATTCTTTGTTAAAAACACTATAACAACAATGTGAAGCCAAAGAAGACGACTACTTGAGACTTTCGATTCATCACGACAGTTTGAAATCCCCCGTTTGGATCGAGTTTAGCAGCCCAGCATAATTGACACCTTCCAAAGTCATCGACAAGATTCAACACGTACAGCAATCGAACGACAAGTTTCACATCACCGATGGAAAAGCGACACTGTTCATGACCCACGTTTCTCTTCCCCAAGGAACCGGACGCAAAAAGGTATTATTGGTGGACGACCTTCGCAGCACCAAAAAGAGCCTCGTCCGATTTAACAACCCTCAAGACAAGATGTGTTTAGCCCGTGCCATCGTCGTAGGACGAACGAATGCCGACAAGAACGCACGGTAGAATGGAAAAGAGCCTGGGAAACAATTCAACAATCGGACCGAGCCAAACAACGAAGGGAAGCAGAACTCCTGTTACAAGAAGCTGGCGTGTCCAAAGACACACCCTGTGGCATTCCTGAAATGCAAAAATTGCAAGACGTCATAGCTCCACGCTACACCTTGAAAGTACACCCTCAAGAAGTGCGCGGACCTCTGTTGTTTCGAGGCAAAAATTTCAAAGACGGAATATACATTCACGTCTATCATCACGATGAAGATTTCGATGTCATTACCAGTATCACCAGATTCCTGGGATACAGTTATCACTGTGAGAAATGTGACCATGGCTATAACAATATAGAGCAACATAAGCATTGAGGATCGAAATGTGAGGGATGTTTGGCCTCTAAACCCTGTCTGGACGAAAGACAAGAACGAGTGCATTGCCCAGTTTGTCAGCGCACTTTTGTCAGTCCGACCTGTTACCAACAATATCTGAAAACGCAAGGTTCACAGCAGAAACGTGCTTGTCAACTCCTTAGATTGTGCCCTTCTTGTCGAAAAGTGATACGTACCAATAATACCAAAGCGCACGTCTGTTCAGGAAAGAAGCGATGTCACATTTGTCACCAAAGTGTGGACTTAGAACACGAATGCTACATTCAAAAATACCATTCCAAACATCAAGAGGAAGAAGATAACCACAAGAAGAAAGACATTTTAATCTTTTTCGATTTCGAATGTATGCAAGAGACCGGTATTCACATTCCTAATTTCTGCGTGGCCCATCGAGCGTGTGAGAAGTGCATACAAGAGCCTATCTTTAGTCATTGCCCTCACTGCAGCAAGATTCCTGGAGGATGTGAAAAATCTTTCGAGGACCGATTTCGCCCAATGGATCTTAGACCCCATCGACGAGACGTGGAGCCAAGAAGACATCGAACGTTACGGAGAGTCCCATCGCTATGCCACGGTGATGGCTCACAATTTCTCGGGATACGATGGGCAATTTCTTCTCAGATACTATACGGAACAAAGCACCGAACGTCCTAAAGTCACCTTGAACGGATCCAAAATCATTTCCATGCAAATGGGACAAGTGCAGTTTAAAGATTCGATGAGTTACTTGGCCATGCCATTGAGCCGAATGGTTAAAACGTTTGGAATGACAGAAAGTACCAAAGGCTATTTCCCACACTTTTTCAATACCGAAGCCAATCAATCTACCCCATTTGCCTGATGCTGACTACTACGACCCCGACAACATGCGCACCGAACAACGAGAAGCTTTCTGCGCTTGGTTCCACTCTCACGCCTCGAACCCCTTCGACTTTCAGGAAGAAATGTTAAAATATTGTCGTTCCGACGTGAACATTTTACGACGTTTCTGTGGAAAATTTCGAGAACTATTCATGGAGCACGGAGGGATTGATCCTTTGAAAGAAGCCTGTACCATTGCCAAAGCGTGTTCCTTAGTGTACCGCCAAGGATTCATACCCGAAAACAACCTGGCTGTCATAAGCCCCCAAACACACCAACTTTGTCAAACGTCAATACTCGGTCAAAGCCCCACGCTGGTTACATTACTTGTGCGACAAGGAAGACAAATGGATCCAACACGCCAGCAACGGAGGAGGCGAAAAGACCATCGGAAGGTATTCGGTGGATGGCTGGGACTTAGAAACCCGAAGATCGTGTACGAGTTTAACGGTTGCTTATTTCACAAATGTTCCATCTGATACCCTCAACGTGACACTAAAATCAGTTTTTATAACAGACCATGGAAGACTTGTACAAGGCCACTTGTCAGCGGGCTTGAAGTTAGAACATCAAAGGATACCAAGTGGTAGAAATGTGGGAACACGAGTACGATCACCGTTTAAAAACCGATGCCGAGTTTAAACGCATCGTGGAAAGTTACAAGTGGGTGGACCCACTGAATCCGCGGAACAGTTTGTACGGAGGACGGACGAATGCCACCTGTTTGCTGTACCACGCTGCCAAAGGGAAAGGAGAAGAAATCAAATACTTGGAAGCGTTTTCGCTATATCCATACGTGTGCAAATATTGTCACTTTCACGCAGGACACCCACAATTGCTGACGGAACATATTGACCTGGACAATATTCGACAATACGAAGGATTGACTAAATGGAAAGTCTTGCCTCCCACGGACTTGTACCATCCCGTTTTACCTCACCATTGCCAAGGAAAACTGATGTTTCCCTTGTGCCGTACTTGTGCCAAAACGTGTAACCAAGACCAACCTTGTCAGCACACCCAGGAAGAACGCGCCTTGACGGGAACGAGGGTCAGCGTGGAATTGTTTAAAGAACTTGGCCTGGAATACCAACTGTTAGAAGTGTACGAAATTTGCCACTTTCCCAAGACAGAACAGTACCACAAGGGCGACCAAACTCAGAAAGACATATTCGCAGACTACGTGGATGCCTTTTTAAAACTGAAACAAGAAGCCAGCGGCTATCCTTCCTGGTGCCAGACTTCCGAAGACCAAAAGAAATTCAAAGAGAAATACTGGGAGCAGGAAGGCATCACTTTAGACCACGTGGAGAAAAACGAAGGAAGGCGATCGTTTGCCAAAGTGATGTTAAATTGCTTGTGGGGAAAAATGGCACAACGACCGTGATTACCCAAGACGTTGTATTTGTCCGATCCTTCCGGCTACTTCCAGATGATTCACGACAAAAGTAAATACTTGAAACACGTGGACGTCCTTCGTGAGGACTTGATCTTAGTCAATTACGAAGAAGAACTGGACTTTGTAGAAGCCGACGAATTTGGAAATGACATCATTGCGGCTTACGTGACAGCCCCATGCTCGCTTAAAATTGTACGAAGCGTTACACCAGTAGTAGATCGTGTGCTGTATTTTGACACGGATAGTTGTATCTACATCGATCGCCTGGTTCAACGTCAGCCTGACATCGAAGGAGACCGTTTAGGAGCCTGGACAGACTAGCACCCCAACGACAAGATTCTAAGTTTTGCAAGTGGCGGTCCCAAAAATTACGGCTACGAATACCAAGACCCACAAAGAGAAGTACACACCGAGTGTAAAGTGAAAGGATTGACTCTCAATTATCGCACCAGTCAAGTAGTGAACTTTGGCGTGCTGAAAGAAGCCTTGCAGTCTGGAGAGGATCGAAATTTTAAAGTGACCACCTACGAACCGCTTAAGATTGTACGTTTATCCACACACAAAATTGTCAGTCGGCCCTTAGAAAAAGTCTATCAAATCGTGTACCAGAAGCGAGTACGGCTTCCCAACCACTTCACTTTACCGTATGGACACTGATATTGGTCAGCATATAAAACCAAGCGAGAAAGATGAGTGCTAACAAACAGACCACACCATTCAAGTTCGGTGATTCCGAAGTGGAGTGCGACGCTGTGCCTTGCGATTGCAGGGATGCCGTACACTGTGACCTCAGCGATTCAGTACCACATCATGGGAATTTTGCTATAACTACTACTAGCATACCTACCATGGAAAGTGATGCTGTGCGTGTCAAACCTGACGGATGCGAAAGAGATGCCACTCGTTATAGTACACCTTATCACTTTACCGGTTTTAATTGTCAATGTCATCCTCAACGCGAGACCATTTGTCTACCACCCTACGGATGTCATCCAACCCTGAACAACCTCCTGCGGATTTCACCGTACCTACATCGAAATGAATCTGTGAAAGAAGAATATTCGTTCCCTGTGCGTTTGCCTGAATCCTGCGACTTTGAAAATCGATTCCAAACCTTCCAAGGAAAATGGTCAAAATATCTGGGAGGACCTACCCCGAAAAATTATCCAGACCCGGATTTATCTACTTGGGCGAAGGGGATAAAGTCAAGTGCTTCACTTGCGGTGTGTCACTTCACCAGTGGGAACAGTAAGATTCCCCTGACCTGGAACATGTTCGATGGTCTCCACACTGTCACTACCTACCTTATGACCTTAGTAATCTCTGGATGGATACTTTACAGGAGAACATTGTTGGTTTGCCTGTGGAGTTGAGAGAACGCATTACCGAGAGTTTGTCAAAATACAAGTGAAACGCAAGTTCAGAATCATTTCTCCATTTTTAAACTATGCTCTTTTCTAAAGTAGACGAAGACTGATTATGGGAGTGCACTACTTCAGTCACAAATATAAACGAGGCTATTGGCCACTACCCAGTGATTCTCGAATGGATACTTTACAAGAAAACATTCGTGGTTTCCCTGTGGAGTTGAGAGAACTCATTTACCGAGAGTTTGTCAAAATACAAGTGAAATGCAAAGAACAAGTGCATCCGTTACGGCACCAATGTTGGAAACACTGTACCTGAATGCTGTAAGAGGACTGATTCATGTGAAAGCTTTCCAGTGGTCAGACATTGTTCAACTGGACGAAGACCAGAAGACTGTGGTTGCTACTCATCCTTCTACTTACAAGATAGCCATACTACAACGAATTCGAGAAGAAGAGTTAGAGAATTACCAAAATCTTTTACGCTACCAAACTTTTTCTGTAGAGGAAAATTCTGTGCGGGGTGTGGTGTGTGAACTAGTGACTGAAAAATTTGGATTCGCTACTGGAGTACGATTAACTCTGTGCAAAAAGTACACTCATTACCTCCGACAAAAAAGAGGGTATAAAACTGGTTACCATGCCACGACCATTAACATTCGTGATATAACGATTGCCGTGGAAGGAAATTAATGACAATATTCAGACAATGGTGGATTACCAACTCTTTTTACGAGCACTATAGCCGATGAATTTGGGTTGTCGTATAGTGTGTGTTTTAGTGACTTACTTTCTGAGATTTCGTTTACCAGCCGATTTCTTGTGGGCTCGGTATGATCTGTACTGTGAGGTACCACCAAAAAAACATGAAAGTGTTACCTTTAAATGCACACGAGAGACTCCTTTTCTTTTTTGAGCTTTCATCTCGATACTTCTCGACCTCTACGGGTAAAAAAGATTCGTCAACTTTTAGGTACTGAAGATGTTTACGACGATATGTGTGTAGCTTGTGACTTACACCCTCACTGGAAAGATGTACGTGACTCGAAAAGTTGGGGTTTTGAAGCTAGCACAAAAGAAGTGGCAAACTATGCACAAGATTTGTGATTCTGACATTCAGTGAAAAAAGTAATTTTTAAACCTGTGTTAGTGACAGTGCCAAAAGAAGAACCCGTCACCGGGGAAAACCAATACCTTCAGGACAGGACTGTCATCGACATCCCTGACAGGTCATTCCGAGAGGACCCCTGTGTGACTGTGCCAAGTGTAGAGACTCTAAGAACATTGCAAATTGTCCCTAGGACATCACACCTCGGTCACCAAAAATGTTGTACAGAGACTTGTTTATATTCCACTTTTTGATGTGTATTTTATCCATATATACATAGCCATATGGCTTTTTTTGTATTTTTGTCTTTCGTGTTCACATTTAAACATGTGTTTTTGCAATAAACGGGTCCTGAGAAAAGTATAAAAACTCTTGTCTTATCTGTCTTCGTGTCAAAAGTGACATTCCCTGCACTATGGCTACCTCTGTTGTCTCTGTTCCCTCTTCCTTCACTTGCAAAGTCATCGACGAAAACTTAGATCGTGCCAGTTGGGAGACCTTGTATTTTCGCCATCCCTTTAACATGTTAATTGCTGGACCGATCGGTTCAGGCAAGACCGAATTTGTCAAACGTTTGATCGAACATAAACATCATTTGATCGATCGTCCACCTCAACGGATCGTGTGGTGTTA